>JARDXD010001624.1:0-45705 GCA_029218145.1 Aphanocladium album | reverse complement strand
CTCCTCGGTGGGCGTCTGGGGCGGCGTGATGTCGGGTCGGGGCGTGAAGAGACTGGGCTGGACGGGCTCGGGCTGGACGATGGGCTTGGGCGCATCGACGACAGACGACCGGCGTCTGGTGGCGACGGAGCGGCGATGAGGAGTGCCGGGCAGCTGGAACTGCACCGTCTTGGGGAGGAATCTATACGGACAGGTGTCAGGACAGGAAGCGCAAAACAATGGTGGTGGCTGCCAACTTACAGAGAGCAGACAAAGACGGTCATGATGACGACGGTTCAATGACCAAAACTGGTAAATGCGCTGTATTAATTTTATGCAGGCAACGGCCTGGGTTGCGACTGGAGACGCTGTGCGTTGTCGAGAGAGGTCGACAAGCAAAGAGAGATGGGAGCTCTAGAGCAGGGTGTTGCTTTAGAGCTGATAAGCCATGAGGGCTAATCTGCGACAAGGAAAACGGGTCGTGGAGAGTAATTGCGAGCGGGTCGTCCGCAGTTCGAACAGAGTCGTGGGTGCTTTTCGTTAGAGCGTAAATGCCATTGGATGAGTTGTCGAAAAGATGGATAGTGTTGGGATGGAAAAGAGAAGAGGGAGGAAGAGGACAAGAGGACAAGAGGACAAGAGGGTAGCAAAAAAAAGAAACGGGCTGATGTTTGAGAACTGTCGTCAGCCCACCTTGGCCTGGGGGCGCTGTTTTGGCAGTGCAGCGCGGGCGAGTGGGGGCGGGAAGCTTATGGGTGGTTGACGGGACCGTTGCAACACTGAACCTTGTGTTTGAAGCCACGGGGTGTCTTGTGTTTCTTCTTTTCTTTTTTCTTTTTTTTTTGGGAGCTTGTTGGCCAAAAAGAAGAGGTGCTTGTTGCAATCGTGAGGCTCTGCTGCAACGTGTTGAAAAATCTCTTGTTGTTGTTGTTGGGCTTGCTCTTGGCTGCAGTCGCTGGAAGCAGAGGCGTGGGGTACGTTTTTGTATCGTCGACGTAATAAAAGACGCTGCCAAACCAAGGCTGGTAGTGTTTTCAGTGGGTGCCTCGGAGCTGCTGCTGTGGCTGGTGTGCGGAATCGAGATTAATCGCTCAACAGGCAAGGATTGACCTCCGAGGAACGACCAAGCTTGTAGAAATAAGCGCCGAGTAGAAAAAAAAAAAGCCTCTGCAAGGACCAAACCAAGGAAGCCAGGGGGTGCGCTCTTAATAATAACCTTGGAATAAAATAAATAAATAAAACGTCAAACAGCTTGCAGATGAGAAAATATGGGAACCTTTCGTCCGGAGTAAAAAGAGTGGATTTCCACGGCGGGTTGAAAAGGGCAAGCCACAACTCCAACGACTTTTGGCTTGTCTTGTTCGTTTTCTGCCAACTTCTTGTTTGGGCTTGTTTCTGCACGTCAGTCGAGAAGCAGGTGAGTAGTCACTTTTTTTTTTTTTTTCTCTTGGTGGTTTTTGGTGGCGCTTCCTTCTGCTGGCTGACTCTTTTGACGAGGCTGGCACCGAGGCATGTACAGCAGACTGGCCGTGATTTTAATTTTAAATAAAGAAAAAAGAGACTATTGAGTCCCGTCGTCGGGCGGCAACCAAATCCGCCTTTTCATCCATCGTGGCAGCCCAACATGTTACTTACCAGCAAGGAAACGTGCCTCTGTGTCTGCAGTAGAACCCGCTTGTGTGATTCCCGTCTCGCCTCTCTGTTTTTTTTTTGCCCTTGTTTTTTCTTACTAACTCACGATTGGAACAATGTTGCAAGTCACCTGCCCATAATTGACAAATTTAATACATGTGTGCTATCCCCCCTCCGTGTCGCCATTGGGGAGCGAGCCAGCGTTGGATGGGGGCAAGCGGCCCCTCACGCTGCTTTGGTGGTGGTGGTGGTGGTGGTCTTGTCTCTGCCTGGGCGTGGCTGACGCTGCTGGTTTATTACAGCGAGGCGGCGCTACAAGCTGAAGCTACCAGTACCAGTAAGCTCCTCCCCCGCCATGCACTGTGCCGCATCCCATCATCGGAAATGGCGCATACAAATTGAAAACAGTGAGAGCTGCAGGGGAAAAGAAATTATAGAAAAAATCTAGACGACAACAGAAATCAAGCAATCATTTCACTGCAACCATCCAACCACGACAGCATAACAAAGTCGAAACAGAATTCCACCCCGCGGCAGTTGCTGGTGCCGACTCCCTTGCGCAAAACTCGGGGGCGACGCTGCTACCAATCATCCAAGAGGATGCACAATGTAAGACGTGCGTATGGCCAAGGAACACCACCACCTCTCTCTTCTTTTATTAAGCTATTCTTCCTCTCCCGCTCCTAGGCCCACCGCAACTGCAACGATGCAATGCCTGCCTGCTTGCTGCAGCGCATCAACCCACTCGCGGGCCGGGCCCTTGTTGCAGCCACGATGGGCGTTGGGCCGCGTCCGCGCGCACCCGTTCCCACGGTATGATTTTTTCCCCCTTCTTTCCCTTGCGCATTCCGCGTCTCCAAAAATAAAAATAAAAAATCTGCAAAAATTTATTCGGCCAGGATACTAAGAGATTCACCGAAATGGCACACACCCTTTTTTTTTTTTCTCTTTCTTTTAGCAGACAGCCCTCAACCCCCCCAGTCTCGGCCTAACCGCGCCCTATTCCTTGGGGACCAGCTGACTCTCTCCCACTCGTGTAAGTGAACAACGCAACGCTCTTTTTCCAACCTGTTGCCGTGCGACAGCACCTTAATGTCTAATTCCGCCTCTCTCTGCTCTTTGAGAGCACATCTTGGGCTCTGTTTTCAGTAGTTATAAGACAGCACGCCACAACCCGGCGGGTGGCTTTTTTGTTCCACCTCCGCATTTTGTGCCTCGCTGCCAACCCAGCGCCAGCCTCCAAAACCCCGCGCCGCGCCTCAACAGGCAGCTCAACCTCGCACAGCATCCTGCGAGATGGCTCATGCGGTCATTTCTCATGTGCATCGTTTGTGAAAAGACCCATGACTGTATCACTTCATCAATCTCCTTCTTCTTCTGCTTCTTCTTCTTCTGCTGCTTCTTCTTCTTCTTCTGCTTCTTCTTCTTCTTCTTCTTCTTCTTCTGCTTCTTCTTATTCTTCTTCATCTCCAAATCATCCTCGTTCAAATCTTGCACCGTAGACTTGACAGCTTGTAAACCAGTCCATCCTAGAAAAAAAAGGATGCCCAAAGAAATGAGGCTCAAAATGCTCACTCTTGCATATCGCGCTATTGGCTACCAAAAGAGCCCAATGTCTCACGCCAACTTCTTGGTATCCCGTTCCCGACTGTTCCACGTTCCTCTTTTTTATTCCTGCTGCTTACCCCGCGGGCTGCTTTGCCTAACTAGCTTCATGTACTCTGCCCCCCGATCCCCGAACGCAACCTCTTTCTGCCTTTCCCTCTCACCACAGCTTTGGCGCGGCCTCGTTTGCACCCTTGATGTCCTGCTCACATGCCTGGTCTTGTCCGTGCTCCTCAATTTCCGTCCTGGCTGAAATTTCATGCATGCCAACCACCACAAACAAAAAAACAAAAAAAAAAAAAAAAAACGCCACACCGACGAACCCTTTTGGTTGCCTTGTCACAAGCCTGCTGCATTGCATGCCTGCAGTTGACTGGTCGCACCAAACGAACCAGACAAAAGGAAAATGCCCGGATGCACTCTAAAAAACCACATCACCCTGCAGATCCGGCAGTCGAGGTCAAGAACTGGCCAAAAAAAAAACACATATTCGTCTATTTCTAAGCTCTTTTCCCTTCTTTCCACAACCCTTCCCGCAGGTATATGCCTCATCACCATCGCCACGTCAACAAGCCTCTCCCTTTCGTGCATGAACCCAGTCGTTATCATAACATCCAGTCCGTAAAAACAAAACAAAAAAGTCTCCCGAATAGGTCATATAATGCTTAATAATATCAGTTTCTTTATTCCTCCTTTATCCCTCTTTTATCACCTTTTTCATTCCATGCTTGTCCGCTTCTTGATTCGTTCCTCTTAGTTGCACCACAGACGTACTGCCTTGTCCTTTCCGCCGCTGCCAACTTTTTTGCCATCCGGACTCCAATCAACCGCGTATACTTCATCCTGGTGCCCTGGCAAATCCGACGCCAGCTTGTGCGTCGCCATCGACCACACCTTCAGCGTCGTATCCTTGGATGCCGTCACAAGCAGCCGCGAGTCAGCCGAAAATGCGCATTGGTATACTGGAGCCACGTGGCCTCGAAGAGTGTTGATGAATTTTCCGTCCCTATCATCTCGTGTCAGCAAATCACATCATCCTCTTGGCTGCCCATATCTGTCATATTCGTCTGTCACATCTGTCACATCTGTCACATCTGTCATCGTCACTCCTTACCTGGCATTCCACAGCTTCGTGTGGTTGTCCCAGCCTGAGCTGGCAATCAGGCTTCCGTCTGGCGAAAACGTTACATGGTTGACCTGCTTCTGATGTCCCAGCATTCTCGCCACCGGCTTGGTCCCTTGCGACGGATCCCACAGGTACATGGTAAAATCGTCACTCGCCGACACCAGTCGCTCGGCAACCTTTCCCTGTATCTTGGCTGCCTTTTCGAATCGCTCCTTGGCTTTGGCGCGCTTCCCTTCCTCTGTCGTAGGCGTCGGCGTGTGGTCAAAGTATGATGTGCGAAGGGCAAACTCGGTCGACAGAGCCAGGTGGTTGACCCAATGCGCGTGCGAAGACAGCGTATGCACCAGAGTTCCCAGCTCCGCGTTCCAAATCTTGACCGTCTTGTCGTGGCTTGCAGTATAGATGTTTCCTGTGCCTCCCCACTTCACACAGCTGACGCTGCTCTTGTGTCCGGAGAGTACATGCTCCGTCACACCATTGTCCACAATCCACACGCGCACAGTCGAGTCCTTGCTGGCGCTCGCCAGGCGAGGTGTGCCATCTCTCCACAGGTGATACGGCTCCCACGCAATGTTGGTTACCCATTTGGCGTGTCCGCTAAACGTCCCGCCAGAAACGGCCTTGCCAGTCACCGGGTCCCACAGCCGAACCGTCTTGTCCATGCTGCCAGTCGCCAGTCGGCGTCCATCAGGCGACCATGCGACGCACAGCACCCAGCCCTTGTGGCCAGACAGTGTATATTTAGGCGTTCCGGTATCGGTGTCCATGATTCTGGCCGTGTTGTCACCAGATCCTGTGGCCAGCAAGCTGCTCGTTTGCGGAGGAAATTGTGCTGCCAAGATGGCTTCACCGTGCGCCGGAATACGATGCGACATGCGAGTCACGGCTTTGACTTTGAAAACAGCCTGAGGCTCGGCGCTAAGGGTTACTGTAGTCTCAAAGGGGTTCTCAATCCCATGGCTGCGCAAAAGCTGTAGCAGGTCGGTAGGATATTGGTCGACGATGATATCGCTGTCGGGGATGTGAATGCGGAATCGGTATGGGATAAAATCTTCCCTCTCCTAGGAGCCAATTAGCATAACAGCAGCAAACTGAACTTGTTGTATCTCATACCCTAGCGAGAAGCGTGTTCAGAAGAAGCGACAGGTTCTTCTCCGAAGCATCAGCCAGAGGAACCTCTACCAGCGCCTGCTGATTGCCATCTGGGTCGACGAATCGAGCCTTGAAAGAGCCCTCGGGGCCGGTGGCGACGGTAACATCTTGTTGCACACGAGAGCGCTCGAGGCCCTCGCGGCGCTGTCTCTTGGACGGCGGAGGCAAGGCTGTCGACATTTTTTCCTTTTTTTTTCTCGCTTGAATCTGCACCTTTGCCAGAACCAAAGTGATCAAAAAAGTTGTCGATATTTGGTGGGGCACCTGGCAAAAACCAAAAATTTAGGCGGTGAAATTCTTGCAACTGCCAGCGGGACAATCCCAAACTCTAGCGGGTGGTCGACACTACCACAGAGGAGGACCCACTGACTGCATTTGGCATTGGGCGTTGCCATGTTAGCCGTAGCTTCACGAGTTTGGTCCTCGCCCACGCTTGGGAGCATTTGTAAATTGCTGAAAGTGAGACATATCAATGTTGGGAATTGGAACTGCTGTTTGTACAGCTCCATGGTCGAGCTGGAAGTGTGAAGGGACCATCAATTGTTGCCCGAGTAGTTGGCCGCCGGCATGCAGCTGGTCGTGTAAAGCCTCTGGCTCCGAGTCTGGGTCTTCGACGATGCTGGATCGCTGCCTTTTATGCGCTTTTGATATGCTGCTTTGCTGTGATCGCCTATGTGTATCGACCTCGCGATGTCGTCTGTCTTGGGCATCTTGGCGCTGTTGACGCTGCATATCTTCATTCTGAATGGCGTAAATGGCAGCAATTCGAAGTTGTAGGGTTGAAAGCATCTGCAGTCTATCTGCATGAGAGAGTTTTCTGTATTCCCCTTTAAATTGGTTGAAAGTATCTCCCGACAGCCGCAATGTGGCTTCGGACACGCCTGCGACCTGGATAGCCGACGAGGTTTCTGCTCCGAGCGTGGGAATGGTCACAACTGTGAATTGTTAGCAAATATTCATACAGTTGTAACAGTTCTTATTACATACTCGAATTCTCCGTATGATCTTCCTCGCCATCGCTGTGTTCTGGCGATGGAGGCTCTGGCGTCCCCGGCTCGTGGTTGTGCTGGTCGCAGAGCACGGTGAGCACCCATCCTCCAACCGCTTTCCTGTTGACGGCCTTTGCTTTCCAAGGGCAGTCCGTCTTCTTGGTCGTTGTTTTGTGTTTTGTGGCCATGCACTTGTATGGTCGGCCTCCGCGGTCGCAGACCAAGTCGCAGCGAACAATGTCATTGTTCGGCACATCCGCACCACCCATGCGAGACCTGTGAGAGCGCGCCTTGACAATCTTGTAGCCCTCTTTTTCCATCCGCTCGTTGAGATTCTCAATCAGATCCTCATAGCTGCTGTAGATGCCCGCGCGAGGGATCGCAACAGCCTCCAGTATGCCAAACATCGCGGCCGATGCACCTATACCGTGTGACAATGGAGGACGGCAAGGTGTGGATTTTACCAGTGCCTGGTGCGAAATGCAACAATGTACCAGCTGTGGGGCGGGCCGCCATCCCAAGGTTGCCTCCCGTTTGCGCACACTACGCCATCAGGAATACACTTTGCCATCATACTTTTTCTGCTGCTTGTTAATCAAACTACTTTCTAGTCTTGGAAATGGATCGTCCACGACCAAAGTCCCGGGCCTTGATGCCCAGCACCACCTCGTCTCGGTATTTTACCAATTCGAGCACCTCTCAGCTTGACGCGCCGTCGTCCTCGCAATCTCACAGCCTCCGCCGTCTGCCCAAGAGCTCTACGCCAAGCGTCGCGACTCCAAAGAGGCGCCAACCAGCACATTCCTCGTCCAACTCTGTATCAGCATCGACGCCCAATTTCACCCACTCGGACATATTAACTTCGCTCAGTCGCCCCACTACGGCCTCTGGCCGGAAATCTCGTGCAACCAATGCTTCGTCCGTTCTAGGAATAGGTGAAGCTCATACCATCGTCTGTGCAGTCTGTGAGGCTCGTGGCGTTTCGCCATCAGTCGGCGTTGCTTTTGTCAATACGTCTCTTGGCGAAGCAGTCCTGAGTCAAATCTGTGATAACCAGTCCTACGTCAAGACTCTCCACAAGATCCGAATCAACTGGCCGTCTCGAATCGTCTGCATCAGCCAGGCCACTCAGGGAACTAAATCAAGCAACCTAATGCCGCTGCTCCGTACCATGTTTGCCGATATTCCTATTGATGTGACTCACCGCTCTCTTTGGTCCGAATCCAATGGTCTGGAATACATAAACAAGCTCGCATTCGAAACAGACATTCAGCCAATCCAGGTTGCCATCCAAGGCAAATATTACGCTGTGTGCGCTTTTGCTGCAGTAGGTGCCAATCTTCAGCGCTAATATTGGGAGTTCTAACACGCGTAGGCCATGGCACAGATCGAGCACCAGTTCTCCATAACCTTTGCGCCGCATACTTTGCGTCTCCATTATCAGCCATCGGATGACACTATGATGATCGACATATCGGCAATCCAGTGCTTGGAGATTGTCCAAAATAGCCACTCTACAAAGTCCAAGGATAGTCTGTGCGGCTTGTTGAATCACTGCGCTACTCCAATGGGAACTCGAATGCTGCGCAGCAACATTCTACAGCCGCCGACCCTCTACGAATCTTTCATGGCTCCCCGTTATGAGGCTGTGGAAGAGCTAACCATAAATGATGAAATGTTTTTGGAAATTCGAAAAGGTGTAATCGTTCCTGATTTAGCATTTTCTTGCATTACTAACATCTTTTAGCTTTGAAGAACTTTCTCGATGTAGAAAAGTTGCTTACCAAGGTAATGCTTCGGCCAAGTACATCCACCCCCCACTAACCGTGGCTCAGTTAATAACAATACCCGTAATTTCAGCAATCTCACAGGCAGAGCAACAGATTAACCAGGTGCTCATGATCAAGTCTTTTTTGGAGGCTGCAAAAGATCTTCACATTGCTATGAATCCCGCGACCGCTCCCCTCCTCGTTAAAATTCGAGAGCTGTGTAGCCTTGAAAGAATAGTGGCGATACAGCAGAAAATCGGTACTGTACTGGAATCCGACGTAGCTTATACGAAATCGGCGCTTGATTTGCGTAATCAACGGACATTTGCTGTGCGATCTGGCATTAGCGGCGTGTTAGACGTGTCGCGCCAAGCGTATAAGGAACTAACAGAAGAGATACATCACTATGTGGAGCAGTTGAACGGTATGAACGTAACGATTATACCGTCTTCTACAGCAGGCTGATTTCTCGTTCAGAAAAGTTCAGCATCGTAGCGACGCTGAAGTTCGACAACGGCCGAAAATACTGGCTGAAGCTAAGCATCGGCGACTACAACAGTGTCGATCCAGTGGGCTTCTTTATCAACGTCGCAAAGAAGCGCGGTGTCATCGAGTGCCAGACCCTGGATCTCGTCAAGTTAAACATGCGATTAACCGATACTTCTAATGAGGTTGTTTTTCGCAGCGATGCCATTATCGAGCAGCTCATCGGTACTCTGCAGTCCGACGCATCCCATCTCTTCAAAATGTGCGAATCTGTGGCCCTCATGGACATGCTTGCCTCATTTGCTCAGATAAGTACAACACGCGATTATGTGCGACCGGAAATCACAAATAGGTTGGCATTAAAGTCTGCCAGGCATCCACTTCTAGATAAGGTACGATGATTCGGCCTCGCGTGTTTCTCTGCTAAGAAGTGCAGTTACTCGCAGAGAAGTTTGTGCCAAACGACTACTTTGCAACAGAGCAGCATTGTTTTCATATTGTGACCGGGTTCAACATGGGCGGCAAAAGCACCTACATCCGAGCAGTTGCGCTGCTGCAGATCATGGCTCAGATTGGTTGCTTTGTTCCCGCTGAATACGCGTCTTTCTCTGTTATTCGGAACATCTTTACCCGAATCTCTCTAAACGACAACATAGAAGCAGGATTGTCGAGCTTCTCGGTAGAAATGCGCGACATGGCCTTCATTTTGCGCAACGTAGATCAGCAAAGCATGGTCATCATCGATGAGCTTGGCCGAGGCACCAGCACACGTGATGGGCTTTCTATTGCCATTGCCATGGCAGAAGCACTGATTCAGTCGAAAGCTTTCGTGTGGTTTGCGACCCATTTTCTCGATCTTGCACGCGTATTAGCCAATCGACCCGGCGTTCTGAACCTACACCTGGCATCCAACTGCTCCATTAGCGACGATGGCATTCCACATGTGACTATGCTGTACAAGACCGAGCGCGGTCCGGAGAGTGACGAACAAGATTACGGTATCAATCTTGCAAAGGCCATTGGCCTGCCACAGACAATCATAAGAAAGGCAGAGGAATTTGTGCGCGCAAGCAGGCTGCGAAAAGACGCAAGCCAACGAAACTCGGAAGCGCAAAAGCTGCAGAGGCGCCGCCAATTGATTCTAAGCCTCCATGAAGCTCTGAAGCAAGCGAAAATGGATGGCGCCGAAGAAGCTTTGCCAGGTTACCTGAGGCAGCTGCAGCATGAATTCGTCACGCAAATGACAGCCATTGAGGATGACAATTAAAGAGGATTTTCATGCAAATTTGCACGGCGGAAGAGACCAAGCGAAGGCGACATGAGAATTACCATTTGTACACTATTACTCTGAAGCTAGCAGGGAAGAGGTTTGCTCAAAATAGCCCTGCGGCTGCTTTTGCTATAAAGATTCGCTCTAATAAATACAAAACTGAAGCCACATTTTCTAAGCATACTTGGAGGTTTGGGTCTCGCTCCACTGCCAGAACTGTCTCGGCATCGCGCCTGTGTTTGTCTTGTTATCCTCCACAACCTTGGCCAGATCGGGGCGGACGTGGTCGTTGCCGAGACGGCCCCAGGGGATCACAAACGAGCCGCCCTTTTCCATGGTGATATCCTCGCTCCAGCCGCAAAACAGCTCCGTGTAGGCGCCGTTTCTGGGTGGGTAGCCGAAATACTTGAGCGAGCTGTGGACGAAGCCGGGCAGGTGGCGCTGGAGGCCGCTCTGGAGGTTGCCCGGATTGAAGGCGACGCTCACGATGCCGTCCGCCGCGTGCCGGCGGTGGAACTCGACGGCGTAAAACTGGTTGCCCGTCTTGGACTGCCCGTAGTTCATCTGCGTGATGGAAAAGTTCCTGGGCCCCGTGCCCTCGTCCAGCCGGATGCCGCCCGACGGGGAGAAGAGGTTGACGGCGAGCGACGCGGCCCAGATGACGCGCACCGAGTCCCTGGGCGCCGTCCTGGCCGTCTCCCGGAGCAGCGGCGTCAGGAGCCGGGTGAGCAGGAACGGGCCGAGGCAGTTGGTCGCCATCTGCATCTCGTGGCCCTGCGCGCTGGTCTCGCCGGCGGGCGGGAACATGACGCCCGCGTTGTTGACGAGCACGTCGAGGCGCTGCTCGCGGGCGAGGAACGCGTCGACGGCCGGCTTGACGGTGCGCAGGTCCGACAGGTCGACGTGCATGAAGGCGAGGCGGCCCTGGGAGTCGGGGTACTTGGCCTTGGCGGCCGCGATGGCGGCTTCGGCCTTGTCCCGGCTGCGCGCGGCGACGTAGACGGCGGCGTTCTTCTCGTAGAGGATCTGCATCAGCTGCTCGCCGACGCCCGAGTTGGCGCCCGTGACGATGTGCACCTTGCCCGTCTGGTCCGGCAGGTTCTTCTCCGTCAGGGGCGGGCTGGGGATGAAGGCCGACTGCGGCAGCGACTGCGTGATGTAGTGCAGGCCAAACATGATTGCAAGACGGCGGCTTTCTGTTGAAGATACGAACGGAAGGCTTGAACAAGGAGTTTCTTTTGCCCGGTTTAGTTGCTCGTTGTGATGCAAAGGTTAAAAAGAGAATCAATTGATTTGGAGACGTCGAGGGAAAAGGAATGACGCAACTATGCTTTCATGAATTGTTCTTTGACGGGGATCTTTCTTTTTTTATAAAATACAACACTACAGTACCGATTCACCCCCTCCTCCAACAACCAGAGCCGAGCTCTTTCATCATGCTTGTTTCGGCAATTTGCTAGCAAAAAGCAGCGCTAGTCGCAGATAGTCTGAGTCGCTGCAAACTTGCGAGGGCAGCCAGCCACTGACAATTGAGCTTGTGGCTCCGCAATCGTCCGTTCATCACCACCCTTTGGCAAACAAGACTGAGCAAACCGGCCGGGGTTGGAACGGGCATAAAATGAGGCTGTCCGGGCGCAACTTCAGAGACGACCAACGCACAGGTTCGACGCCCGTGGACGTGGGACAGCAAGCAACACGCAGGGTCGTTGCACAGCTCTGCCTGCGCGCCCGCCCGCTTTTAAGTGCAGTTGCGGGCGTAGCTCGATGTAGCAGCACCAGATACCCGGTTCTGGGTGACGCGAAAGGCTGTCCGTCACCAATCCGCTCGTGGATACCAGTAGCTGTGGCTAGATCAGGAGGAAAATGATTGAGAACTGACAGGGTTCCTTGTGCTCTCAAACAAATGCGCCCCCTGATGTCTCGGTTCCTGCGCTGATCCGAGTCTGGAAGAAGCCTGCTACCCTGCAGCCTGCTCTCAGGACAGGATGAGAAGGTCTCTCTTCGGTCAGGAGCGAAAAGTTCAAACTTTTGACATGCAAATTCGTCACAAAAGTTGAGCTCTTTGTAGCGAACTCTAGTGGGTGTTCTTCATCTATTTCCCACTCATGGCGCTGTTTGAGTAACTACAGTAATCGATTGGACTGGGGTAGCCTGGCTAGTGAAATACATCACAATTGGGAGATCTGAATTTTACTGTCAGTTAGATATATAATTGAGCTCGATAACCCACGTTCTGCGAATTCGCCCGGCGAAGATTTGTTAAGAACGCATGATAATCCCCAGCAGTTACAAAGTCATTTTGCCAACCAAACTGCCAGCATCAGCGTCACCCTCATTTCGGGGTTCATGGTCCTAAGTCGCTACTTAACATAGCTGTGGCCAACCGCAGAGCAGACGAAAATCGGGCGGGCAATAGATGCCAATTGCCATTCGGCGCATGCCACGGGTGCTGAAGGTGTGTAATGGCGAAGTCTTCGCAGGCGCAATGATCTCTAACCGATGCCGTATCAGTGCTGTGCTGCACATGTCCGGCAGGGGAACGGTCATGGAACGCGAGCCCGAAAAGCCATGCATCGCCACCGCCGCCATAGGCTCCAGTAGGTCGCCGAATACCACATTTGTGGCGATCAGTAGGCCTTATCACAGGGCTGCTCATGCGCAGAGTATGGGCTATAAGTGGACCAATGCCTGCCTAGTGGCGGCACCGTCAGCACTATGCTACAAAGACTGCCTCCTTCCATTCACCAAGATGCCATTTTTGTCACCATTAGTCATTCCCCATTGGTCAGCGCGCAGAACTGCCTCGGATTTTAGCTACTTGTCCGCTGCGGCCCGTAGTGGTGTCGAACAAGTCAGCCTTGGCTTGGGAGATAGTCGGGAACTAGATGGGGCGCTGTTGTCTATCGCTCAGAAGAAAAAGTGATATAAAGAACGAGAGATAGGCTCTAGTGTAAGGGATCTTCTCATCCGCGTTCTATTTACAACTTCGGGATCAAATTTCCACCACAGCGCTCAGTATGGCGACCCCATATATCACTGCACCAAGGCCAATCGACTACGACGACTACCAGGACATTAAAGACTTCATCGAAATCTACGACACCAAGAATTTAACTGTCATCAGCAACGATGACTTTTTTTCCGCCCCATTCAAAGAATACTGCCCATCTGGTGATTGCATGAAAGACTGCCAGAACATGACCCGTGTGTTCGCCTCTGTACCTAGCAGCGTCAAATCCGACGCCCGTGGTTATGGCCGGCCGAATAGCAACACATCTGTATCTCTCTTCGGAGTTTGCACGAACCTTGATCACATCACTTCGGTCTTGCCTACATACAAGCACATGGACAAAGCCAGGGCCTACTTCAACGTCAACCCATCAGCAAAAACCAACATTACCAAGGTCACATCGAAGATTGCGTCATGCTACGCGAGCACTTGCGATCTCACGCGGGAGCCCGATAAGTGCAGGGAAGCCTGCTCTATGGACAATTTCCTTGCCGACCCGACACGGTTAAACTTCAACCTCAACAATAATAATACAGGCGCGTTAGCGTGCATTAGTCGCCTCTGCGACAACACGTGCGGCCTACCTTACGCAAACCAGGATGTTCTTGGCATCGGGGTATGTACATGAATTATCTGCCACCAATGCGGTGTAACTCTGAAATGATGCTAACGGGAATGTCCAGGTCTTGACCACATACTATGTCCAAGCCCTGACGCTGCTGCTCATGGCAACCGCGTTTCTTACCTCTGCTGGCTACCAGCTGTGGGGTAAAAAGAGAGATAAACCAAGAGTCTTTGATAAAGCAAAAAGCCCTCTTGAGACGTTTCTCTCTGCACAATCCTATTTTGGAGGTAAGTGTGCTGCGTTCACGATGAGCGGAGTTGTTTTAACCTCTTGGCTGCAGTTTCCGTAGCAGTGGCGACATTCGCAATGCACCCGGCGCACGTAGACGCTCTAAACGGCTATGCCTTGGTTGCCTCGTCAGTTATGGGCTTCTTACCGCCTGTTTTTACCCTCATGTTGCTGCACAGCCATGGGGTCAAATCTTGGTTCTCGACGGGGCTCGTTCTGGCAAGCTGGACTGTCAACACTGCCACCTTCTTTACGCTGGTCAATAACCTTGCAGGTGTGAAAGGAGATTCCGACTTACTCGGTGTAGGACTGCAAAGTCTCTTCCATACTACATCGTGTGGAGGTTCTTCCGCGATGGCACTCTGTCACCAGCTCACGGGCGCAGAGCCGCTAGTATATCTGGATCGCTTCTTTAACAAGAATCCCATTCCGAATGTGAAGAACATCCCGATCCTCTGGGCGTTGGCGACTACCGTATTGCTTGTGGTGGCAGGCAGGCAAGCCTTCCAGAGCTGGAGTGGCAGAGATGGAAGTTTAGCGGAAGCTACTCACAAGCCGGGACTGACGGCATTGGCAGAAAGCAGAAGTGCAAAGAATAAAATCTCTACCTGCTTTAGCCGCAAAGCCGTGAGATTCGGCTTGCTTCTGCTTACGACGACGATCTTTTGCCTGGCGCTTGCATACGAGTTCCGAGTTGTGCGAGAATATCAGAAAATGGACATCATTGACAAAAGAGGATGGTCGTTTGGCCAAGTCGTCGCGGTGCTATTCTGGGTCCCGCCGCTTTTGGACTCGGCCCATGCGCTATTCAAAAGTTCCCGTACGGGTCGGTCTGCGGTGGACGGAGAAATGGAGAAAACGCAGCCCCAGCGGCAAGGGAGCGAAGATTATGAACCTCTGGCCTATGCCCACCTGCGAGCATCAAGCAACCCGACGGGTTACGGCTCATACAGTGCAAATGCTAGCAACTCGTGGAGCGATGGCGAAAATCTTCTTACGAGTGCCCATATTCGACCAGACACAGATGTTAGCGTATTGAGATCCATCACACGACGGCCAGTCCCATATCACCATGTGGGCGATCATGAACAGAATGAGCAGGTGTAAAATAGAAACTAAGCGAGCGATCATCTCTGCATTGATATGCGTCCTCCGTAAAAGAACAGAGAGTATTGTGAATTGTGAAGTGTGAATGGAAAATCACGGAATTCACGGGTTTATGTCGCTGTTGCAAGATCTGCAGTGTTACGGCTCACCCTTGACCATTGTCACATGGGGCACAACAACGGACGGACCGATAGCTTCTATTGGATGCGCGACCGACCAGGACAGAATGAACCGAAAATAAAGTCGCAAATAAACCTGACTTGGTTAAGCTCAAACTTTGCGACAATTCTGTACGCGCAATATAACTCTTTCCCGCCAAAAAGGTGTTTCAAAGTAGTTATCTTTCCTGTGCATCATCTATAACGGGGCCTATAGTTGGGCTACTAACTACTATGCGAAGGACGCCGAACTGCTCCGTGCTGTTTTGCGGCACCGACGTCAGTGTGCATGCTCAGCTGCATTTCGTACAAAATGGCGGCATTGACGAATTTGCGGGGACTAGATCGTACTAACCCAATATTGCTACTGCGCCGGCTCCAGCAATGCTGGTAGCGCTGGGAGCATTACCAGAATGTTGTTAGGCCACCCTTGTCAAGCAATTCTGTTGCTACACGATTATGCATGGGAGTGCTGCAAAAGCTCTTAACATTATGCCGACCCGCGCAGGGGCATCCACGCGACAATGGCAAGGCACGACATCACCATGCAGAGGGAATATTGCGCCGTCCATCGCCAAGCCGGGAGGCGGAAAGCGGCAAGCAATGTAGATGTTAGGAGATTTTTGGTCGCAGCATGCTACCCTCGCTTTCTATTTGTCCATTGGCCACGTCCTTTCATTTCCCGTGGAACTTTGGCGTGTGCCCAATCAACACTGTTAATCATTGAAGGAGAAACTCGTATGACTGTTCCCCTATTCCCTCTTGAGATAAGGTAATAAGGACCGACAATAATAACAGGTCCACAGGGGGATAAGCTTCAGTCAACTTTACACACAGGCACTGCCAGGCGTCCAATAGAAGTCAAGACCCAGCAAATGGGGCCGAACGGAGCTCAAGGTAGCGCTGGACGGTTTGACAGGTACGCTATCCCCTTGGCATCTTATTCGATCGTGCGGCTTATGGAGAATTGGGCCTCCGTCACCAAAAGGCCCGCTGCGTGGGCGGTGACATTGGGTTGCATCCAGGATCGACAGTGAGACGGTGCTAGCGCGCACGAAAGGCAGACTAATTGGTGCGCTGAAGCACCATCTCCCTCACACCACACACATTCAGCCTCCCCCAGATAATACTGTTCTTTTGCCTGTGGCGCATGGCGGTGCGCGATAGCGGGTGCAGGGTCAGACGAAGACTCCGAGGTCAAAAGCCCGGCAGAAAGTGACCCTATCCCACAAGCCCGGCGACACTCCCTAAAGGCGCAATGATTGGCTCTCTCTCAAACATATGGTTTTCCGCTTCGGGAAGGCAGTTCGGATATGACTGCCGCTGAGCTCCTCTTTGTTGGCAGATCATTGCTCTCAATCAAGAAGCTCTAAGCCTCTTTCTGCTTCGTCGCCCGGGTGAGGCCAACGGCGACCCCTTTCATTTTCGACAGCATAACTCGCTGGATGGCGAAATGCCATTCTGCCCAATCGCCAGCGCACTATCCTGTCGCAAATCTGCCGCGAGCCAAGCACCACCAAACTCAAAGCTCCGACCGAGAGATCAACAGCGGCGCATGCCCGGAATTCGGGCGCTAGTCCAGGGGCCTATTGGCTCCTGCTCTTTCCACGCGAACAAAAGTTCGTGACGCACACCTCTCATTTGTTGCATGTGAGCCATCTCTCGTTAGTCAATCAGAGGCCGTACTGCGGCACTTTCAGCCACCATCGAACCAACTGGCCCTCCTGTCTCCATCATGTCTGGCCTGTAGATTTTGTCAGCCTCGACTCCATTCGAAAGTGACCTTCCAATTTCGTGTAGTTCATGCGATATCACAATGGAACTTTAACAAGACCACGAGTTTGCTTTCGAGAAGTCTCGAGAAGTATAAAGATGCCTTGTCTGCTCTTCTACTGGAAAAAAAAAATCATCATCAGCATCTCTCATCCTCTTCGCCTTCTTACCTATATCACTATAAACACATCCAACATGCAGACTTTCGGCAGCTTCCTTGTCGCCGCTCTCGCAGCTGGCTTTGCCTCCGGCAGCCCTCTGCCGGCCTCCTCTGGCTCTTTTGAGCTCAAGCAGAGCGCCAACCCCAAGTTCACATCCCGCAACGGCCCCCAGGCCCTCGCCAACGCCTACCTCAAGTATGGCAAGGCTGTTCCTGAGCACATTGCCCTCGCCGCCGCCAAGAACAACAACGCTAAGCGCGCTTCTGGCACTGCCGCCGCCAACTCTATTCAGGGTGACCTCGAGTACCTGGTCGACGTGAAAATTGGTGGCGGTCAGACTCTCAAGCTTGACTTCGACACCGGCAGCTCTGACCTCTGGGTTTTCTCCACCGAGACCGAGGGTGCTGGCTCCCAGACCAAGTACGACCCCAAGAAGAGCCAGACCTCCAAGAAGGTCTCTGGCGCTACCTGGAAGATCTCCTATGGCGATGGTTCCAACTGCTCCGGTGATGTCTACACCGACGACGTTACTGTTGGCGGTCTGACCGTCAAGGGTCAAGCAGTTGAGGCTGCCAAGCAGGTCTCTCAGCAGTTTGCCCAGGGTGAGGGTGACGGTCTTCTTGGCCTTGCCTTTTCTGAGCTCAACACTGTCACCCCCCAGAAGCAGAAGACCTGGTTCGACAACGTCAAGTCCCAGCTTGACTCTCCCCTTTTCGTTGCTGATCTGAAGCACAACACTCCCGGTAGCTACGTCTTCGGCAAGCTTCCTAGCGGTGCCGAGAAGGCCAGCTACGTTGATGTCGACAGCAGCCAGGGCTTCTGGGGCTTCACCGCCACCACCGAGAACGGTGAGGTCCAGGGCATTGCTGACACTGGCACGACCCTCCTCCTCCTCGACGACCAGAGCGTCAAGAGCTACTACTCCAAGGTCGAGAGCGCTGAGACCGACCAGCAGGAGGGTGGTATCGTTTTCGACTGCGATGCCAAGCTCCCCGACTACTCCTTCAGCGTTGGCGGCGGCAACATTACCATCCCCGGCGATATCATCAACTACGCTAAGGCCTCTGGTGGCAAGTGTTTCGGTGGTATCCAGGCTGCTGGCAACATCCCCTTCAACATCTTTGGCGATATCGCCCTGAAGGCCGCCTACGTCATCTTCGATGGTGGCAAGAACCGTCTCGGCTGGGCCCAGAAGAACTAAAACATATAAATATTTTCTATTTTTTTTGTTTATGACATGACAGCTGGTTATGAAGCTACAGCTGATTATTTTCTGAGTTTATACTGTTTATATGGGTACATAACGCATCAGTGGTATATAAAAATATATAACTACATACTTTAAACTTCTTTTCGAAACACTCAAACGATTACTCTATGCTACTTTCCTACTTAGTAAAACGTTTGATTAACGCTACAAACCGAATCTGCTTACAAGAAGGTTGCGGCCCAGAGACGAGAAGTGGTTGTTGGGCGGTTATATACAGAAAGACCGCGAGTACCAATTACTAGGGTGGCTGCGATCGGCCACTCGAGTTCGTGAATGAGATTTGAGCTAGGGTCAATCTATAGTGATTGATTCGTAGTGGCTGTTTTCGATAACTACTGAATTTTATTTTTGCATTTTACAGCCGGTTCCTAATGCGGTCTCTTAAAACATTACCAACGGATGCCACAAACCTTCCAAATTGCCCCCTACCCCTCAATGCCGTCTTACGTGGTAGAGCAATTCGTGGCTCTAATGTGCCAATGAATTTCTTCAAACTTCGTTCACGATCGCAATGCATGCCTGTGTTGTGCCTTTTCTCCCTTGCTATAAATTGTACTGATTGGCTGTTTTAGGTTTAGATCTGGGAATATCGCGACTGGTAGCAACTAAACTAGGGATGAGACGCAGAACGTTACCATTTCCCACGGCTTGGCGGACTGCTTTCAGCATGGAAATTCTTTTCCTTATGCAAACTCCTGATCTCAATTGCGAAACAATACGAAGCGATAGTGGTCATTTGTTGAAACATGACGTAGCTAGGGCCTGGAACCGGGAATTGACGATTGGATCTGGCTGTCAGGCTTTCTAGTGCTAATTCAGTGGAGAGCTCCACCTACATCTTCCGCCATCCTCGGGTCACACGCTGATAGGTTTCATCAACCACCATACCCCCCGTTGCTTGATCGCTTTGATCTATGTTCGTGCCGCGCGGCTTACAAGTATCGCAACAACGTCGATGACATGTCTGCGCAGATGCCATCGGGAGGCGGGCAATTGCCACCAGCAATGCCCATAGTTCGTCGCAGAAAGCGACTCAAGATCGATGTCGCTTGCGATCGCTGCAGGACGCGCAAAGTCAAGTGCGACGGCGTCCGGCCTGGTATGCAATCATTCATAAAATCCACCCACTGTGGCACGAGTTTATCCTGATACTAACCACGGGACAGCCTGTGGAAACTGCTCTCGCAAACTGGATCAGCGCGACAAGTGTCACTATGATGCCAGCTCAAATCTCTCTCCGCCGAGCAGCGGAAGTGGCATGTCGCAGACAAGCCATAGGACGGTTGCCAATGGCGATACCAGGCTGCCGGCAGTGTATTCCGGTGTACTACAGGGTAGCGCATGGCAGCCGCCTCTGCATCCTGCTCATAGGCCAATTGCGGCAAAACCAGCTTCCGCCAGCCCGGCTTTTTCTCAGCCACAATCGTCGCCAAAGCCCGGGGTATCTAGAAACCCGAATACGGTTGACTCAATGACAGCAATTGGCGATGAGATGACTACTGAATTCTTCGGAAGCAGCAGTGCTGGGTCATTTACTGCCCAGATCAAAGCTGCTGTTGACGCACGGCTTGGCCATTCACCAAATACCCATCCTACTGGCAACCAAGGGCCGAGAAGCGTCCAAACAACCCATACTAATAGGCGCCGTTTCGATTTGAAAAACGTGCTCCTACCCACACGAAGGCTCGCTGATGAGCTGATGCGCACATACTGGCTATACATCGACCCGCTCTATCCGTTTCTGAATAAGAGAGATTGGCAGGACCGCTATGCGCGTTTATTTGCTGGACAACCTCTGAACACGGATGAATCTGTTTTTATGGCTTCATTAAATATTGTCTTTGCGCTGTCAACCCAACTTCACGAGGGACAAGACGCGACCGTTCGAAACGATACTAGCCAGGACTATTTTCAGCGGGCACAAGATCTTGTTGATGTCACGATATGGGATCCTGGGAGTCTTGAGACGGTTCAGTATCTGTTAATCACGAGCCAGTATTTGCAGTCGACAAACTCACCACATCAAACCTGGATGGTTGTAGGACTGGCTGTCAGGACGGCCCAGAGTCTCGGCCTCCATTTGCCTGAAACGTCTGCTGCGAAATCATCAACAACAGAGAGAGAGCTTGACCGAAAGCTATGGCATGGCTGTGTTTTAATGGATAGGTCAGTAAACTACGATTCTCTGTCAGGCAATGATACTGATCCTGCTGCAGAATGGTTGCCCTTACTCATGGACGTCCCGCCATGATATCAACGGAGCTTGCTAGCTCAGTAGCACTCCCCACCATCGTGGAAGACGAGTCGCAGATTCCCGACGATTCAACAGATGTCGCATTTTTCGTCAAGTCGGCCGAGCTATACGAGATTTCGCATAAATTGGTCGAAATATTGTATTCTACTCCCACCGCACGAACAAAGCGCATGAAACCAAGCCAAAGAGCTGTCAGTGACTTGGCCAACATTGTCCAAATAGACGGCGATATGGCAGAATGGGAGCAGAGTCTTCCACCACAGCTCCAGAAACACTCTCTCGGAACGATTGCCGCTAGGCCGAGCATTATCCTTCGTTTGCGTTTCTTGCATGCAAGAATCTTGTTGCTCCGGCCAATTCTCAGCTTGGTGTGTCTGCCAAATGGGACGGTAGAGTCCGACACAGAGCGGCTCGCAAACAGATTGCACAAGCAGTGTGCTCTTGAATGTGTCGCGACAGCGCGCGCAACGATCAAAATATTCTTTGACCACCAAGTCTCGGATGGCACAGTCGGACTCCTGCCAGCGTGGTGGTATCGCCTGTACTATCTCTTCTCTGCTTCCACGGTGCTAATCGCCGCCAAACTCCGACCTGATGTTTTCCCTGCTGAGGAGATCAACCAATCTTGGGAACAAGCAATCCATGTTTTTGAGACACTTCAGCACGTCAGCCAGTCAGCGCAGAAATGCGTCACTGCACTCCGAATTTTGTCGACGAAGATCCTCTCCACCATATTCGGCACCCCGCAATCGAGTTTGGCGCCACCAGAGCAACAAGCGATGGAAAATCCGAAAATCAATTATGACTTCCCTTCAAACAACAATAATCAGAAGATGCTAGATGGATTTGATCTGAATCTCAATTTTGACGATATCAACTTCGACGCAGATGTTGAAAACTACTCCTGGTTGAATGAAGTGACTTCCTGGAACTTTTTAACCGGGTGAAGATACATTAGGTACAAGCTGATTCCATATTTATTTCTCAAATACCATTCGATTCTTCACACTGCCAAGATGACTGATCCTGACTTCCACAACATCGCCGTTCTTCAAATATTTTGGTTCCTGCATCCCCATAGCGACTCCGGAAGGCGTGCCTGTCAGAATGATTGTACCTGCTTCAAGTGTAGTACCGTGACTACAAAAAGAAACAAGATCTTCAACACCAAAGAGGAGGTCATCTGTAGGGCTACTCTGGCGCTCCTCGCCGTTGACAAAGGTCCACAGATGAAGACCGGACGCATTCCCAACGACAGATGGGCTGACAATCATTGGACCTAGAGGGGCAAACTTGTCGAAGCCTTTGCTAAAGCACCATTGTGGCACTCCACCAGCTTTGGCAGGATCCTTTTGCCAGCTTCTGTTCGACACATCATTCGATGTGCAGTAACCCGCTACATGGTCCAGAGCAGCCTCTTTCACGATGTTTCGGCCCTCCTTTCCAATCACAATAGCCTTTCACCAGTTAGAGTAGCCTATAAAATGTTTCAGTAATCTGCATACCAATTCGCCTTCATAGTCAAGTGTCCCATCTTGGGCAATTTCAGGGATGGGGATGTCATCGGAGAAGCCAGCCAAACAGGTATTGGGCTTTATAAAAATAGAGGGATAAGGGGGAGGCTTGCGACCACCTTCCTGGACTACAATTAATGTTAAAAGTATGCTTGAAAATCTTGTGCAGAAGGTATACCCACTGTGCTTCATGTAATTCAGCCCGATGCATCTTATAATTGGGACATCGGACTTGCGAAGCGCTGGCAGCAATTTTGCGATTGTAAATTCTTTGCCTCGAACAAAAGGTCCAAATGGACCATGCCCTTGAAGCTCGACTGCTTTCAAGTTATTATTTTGCAGTTTCGATGCCAATTCTTGTTCGTCTTCAATCAGCAAGTCGCCAAACTTCTCGGTGCCGTCGGCAGCCTGAAAGCGGACTAGTCGGGACCAAGCTGCCATGTTGCTGCCACAATAGACGCCTTTGGGATTGACAACTGAGCGGAACATTCTCGTTAAATGATATCACTCGGAAATGACATGTTTTTTTAATAACAATTTATTTTCCTTTATTAGCAATACATCATTGTAAGCAACTGCAAGCCGAGCCGACCGAGTGGTGGACTGATACCGGAGCGTTGGGAAGACAGCAGCCAATTACGATGCGACCCGGTCGGAACGGAAGCGTTGAAACTCGGAGCGTTCGCCACGCGAGAGCCGAATCGGTCCAGCTACCAGGTACCCCGCGACGGTATACTTTCCGAAAATGGTCGAGAGAGTGCTTTACTTATAGCCGGAGCAGCGAGCTCGTAGTTCGTCTGAACCGTTCGCATGCACAATTATGTCTTGTGAGAACTGATGGCAAGCACTACTCTTGTTTTGAAAATACTTACACCAAGTTCTTTCGCAGCCATGGGTCTCAGCATGGCTACCGAGGATTCGGATATCCCTATGGAAGAATATCTTCAGTCGTTACCGAAGATGCACATGGAGCCACTGTGGACACGCATGGACGCCATGGTGCCTCCATCTCCAAATCCAGTCTGCCAGCCATACCTGTGGCGATATAGCGACTGTCTACCCTACCTTTCCACGGCGGGCAACCTGGTGACAGAAGAGATGGCGGAAAGAAGGGTTTTGATGTTGGTAAACCCAGCAATGAGTATGAATCACTTCTTCTAGTTTACTTTCTATCTGACCTCCTTGCTTACCATCAAATTGTAGAGGCTCCACACACCACCGACACAATCTATGGTGGTCTGCAGTTAGTGAATCCGGGTGAAGTCGCACCTGCACATCGTCACATTGCTTATGCTGCTCGATTCATCATTGATGGCAATGGATTTACTGCTGTCGAGGGCAAAAAGCTCCCATTGATGCGCGGCGATGTCGTAGTCACACCAACATGGCATTGGCATGATCACGGCAATGAGAGCACCGAGCCCGTTGTCTGGCTTGATGTCTTGAACCTCCCGCTTTTCACATACGCTCCTGTCAACTTCGCAGAGAGCTATGAGAAAGCTCGTTACCCGAGCGTGTAAGTCCCCGTCGTGTCTTGGTTAGATCTGAATAGATCGACTAACTTTACACAGAGAGGTTTCAAGTGCGGACTGGCGTCACCCTTGGCATAAGACTCAGGACACGTTGGATGAAAGCACAGATAAGCATTCCATTTTCCACTATAAAGACTCTCGCGGTCGGCCTCTCTCCACCACCATCGGTGTGCAAGCTGAGCGTGTTAGTCCATCATCCAGCTCGCAGCCCTCACAAGAAGTGAACTCTTTCCTGTATCACTGTTATGGTGGCCAGGGCCACACAATTGTTACTCCCCCGAATGGAGAAAGACTGGTCTTCCACTGGCGTGGGCGAGATACCTTCGCCGTGCCGGCGTGGTCGAGCGTGCAACACTTCAATGAGTCGGGCACAGAGCCGGCTTACCTCGTCGGATTTCACGATCGCCCCTTCATTGATAACTTGGGTCTGCGAGCCTATATACCAAGTCAGAAGTAACCCTGAGAATTTTTCTATATAAATTTTCAGAAATAGAGCTAGAATGAATAATATTTGCGATTGTAACGTCAAAATTGTGTCAAAATTGTGAAGCCTAAGGCATTATGGTGAAAGCTGTGGCAACCCAGTCGTGCATGTAAATACCAATTTCCAACTCTGAATAGCGTTTTATAATTTGTACAGCTTTAGCTATAATGATGAGGGCTGTTCCATTGAAGTGGTGCACTTCAAACCATTTCTCAATTACAAATAACCATTTTACAAAGTCTTTACTGCTAGATGCACACTTTCTATCAATTTTTCCAGCGAAAATCAGGATGCTTCCAGTCCAAATTTTGGATATCCGAGGTGCTTAAATGGCCCATTTCCATGATTGGATCAAGTCGTTCGCGCCGCTTGTTGTCTTTCAGAATCCAGAAATACAAGGCAGTTGCGACGATAATTATGGATGCCATGGCAGCCAAGTCCAAACCAGTTCCAATGTTGTACAATGGGGCGTCAGAGGGCACAAACGCCCAGGACGCAGCCAAACCTCCAATGTTACCAAACATCACGTTGGTCCCAATCGCAGAGCTTCTTGCGGTATCAGAGGCAACGTTGGCTGCAACATGGGAATTTGTCAGTGCGCCATATGTATAGAGGCCGCAAAATGGCAGGAAGATTGCACCATATCGGATACTAGGGTTTGGCGTTGCAATGAATAAGGCAAAGCCTATCGTCGGGATGATTGCGCAGAAGATGAGAAAAACTCCTCTCTTATTCATACGCCAGCTTGCGTAGCTAGTGGCCACACAACAAATGGCTCCTAGGACATACGGCGGAACCGTCAGTAGTTGCTTTGTCGTGTCACCCTGATTTGGAAAGATTGTAGCGACCAAAGTTGGGAGAAAGAAGGCCGCACCCTGCACAACAAGACTGTTGAACAGGAAGATCCACGCTGTTGCGAGAACGACAGGATTGATCACTCCTCGACGAAGTTTCGTCCAGTTGAACTTATCCACCAGCTCGTCGGCATTAGTACGCTCAGTGGTAAGGCGGCTAATAGCAAGAGCTTTTTCGTCTGCAGATAGCCACTTCGCTGTCAAAGGATCGTTCGTGATTACAAACCAGCTGCCAATTCCCAAAAGGCACGTGGCGATGCCTGCAGAAGATCATTAGTTGTGCAATTTCAGCTCTCTGTGGGACATATCCACCTTCAATGACAAAGATCATTCTCCAAGAATGAAGGCTACCAATACTGGGAATTTTTAGGATAGCGGAGGCTAAAAGCCCACCAAAGGCACCCGCCAGCGACCCAGACACAATGAAGAGTGAGATTCGAAATGTCATCTCATTCTGGCGATACCACAGTGATAAGTAGTAAACAAGCCCAGGAAGGATTCCAGCTTCAAAAATGCCGAGGAGGAACCGGACACCGCAAAGCGCTGAGAAATTTTGGACGAGACCTGTGGACATGGTCAAGACTCCAAAACAGATCGTCGCCATCGGGATGAAGTATGCTGGTCCCATCCACTTGCAGAGCATATTGCTAGGAATCTCAAACAATATGTATGAGACGTAAAAGACCGACAGTGCAATATTGTATTGGTATCCTTCCATGTGAAGCGTTTTCTCGAGGCCCACGATCTTCGCATTACCTGTGACGAATGTTAACGGGCGGTCAGTCCGCGCAAAGAGGATGGCTAACCGATGTTTGACCGATCAATGAAAGAAAACACTTGACTAGCTGTCAGTTGATGGATTAATGCCAAGTCTACATGTAAGGTACGAACGGAAAATGATGCTGGTGAGGGGAACGATATGCCAATCCATCTTCCAGCGCAGCTTGGATTCCCGTTCTTGCTCGGCAGCATTTTCAGTCATCCTTGTGCGCATTAGTCGTACGGATTCATACAGATAGTAAGCGCATGTTATAAATTTAACCAAAGACATACTCGGTTCTGCTGTGATCAAGCTCCTCAAAATGTTTGGAGCTCTTCATACTCTCGCCATCATCGCGCGTGTCGGTGGTAGGTTTTGGCATAATTCGTAAAGAAAAGAGAGAAAAAAGTAAGCGAGAATCAGTAGCCCTAAGCAGGATGTTGAAGTCAAAGATTTACCATAGGGGCATTGTGTTGTATTAATTCGATAGGCAAGCCTCGTTACCCCGACCAGTCCTGGCACCGAGTAGCAGACACATGGGTGGAGTGCTTGTAATAATCGACCCCTGCCAGTCCAGCCCCCCATAACCTTGCAAGCAATAATATGACTTTCCATTCGGAAGCCTAGAGTGGCGCTTCATGTTGTTGGCCTTTTCTTCGGCATTTAATGCCGCTGCTTTGTCTCGCCGGAGCTCAGTTGGCCGCGCGTGGATTTAAGGTTTACCGGATGTGACAGCCGCATTGACGTACAGCAATGAACAAGAAATAGCCTGAAACGGCGATTAGGTTCCAAATCGCCTCCAAGCGGCGCATTCTAATTTTTCGCTTGCAGTAAAGCTAGCTGGTACGTCTTGAGAACGCGTGTCACCAAAGCAACCGCGATAGCGGACGATCTGGTACGATAGTCACATTGAATAAGTCAATTTAGTGGGACGAGACTAAGGCGCTAACTCTGTGTAAGCGACCGTTGTCCAACACAATGCGCAGGTGTAGGCGGAATGTACAACGATTTGCTATATATTGGAACGTAACTTATCGCTGAAATGTTAACCTAGCCTTCTGAAGGTGATTGCACAACGCTTCAGTCGTACTGAGCGCGAGATTGCAGCCAAGGTAACGCACCACTTCAGACTACGTGGCTGCTCGTACCACAATTCTTTTGTCCCAAGATGCCGGAACTATCGGCTACCCCGCGATTCATTTGTCACAAGATAAACTAAAAGCCCACTTCTTCGGCTTTGCGAAGAAGAAAATCCTGGGGTTTGCTTTTACAGCAAATGAAGTCTCGGCGCCAATTCTACGCGGCTTTATCGCTACCAGGAGGATTTCTCGGGCTCCGTGTCGGGACTGCTTCTCATTGGCCGGATTATCTGCCGTCAAACCGATATTGGATCAAGATGTTGGGGGCGGTCATTTTGTGGGTAGCGCTAATCAATCGCGTCATGTCTGGCACGCGCCTTGGAGACAGCTGGCGCATCTCACAATGAGCCTAGAGCTCTCTATCAAAGACGAAAAGGAGGAATACTAGTTTAAGAGTCATAAGGCTTACCGATTCGTAGAACGATGCATGGGTAAGAGCTAGCAGTAGCAAAACTAGACCCGAGTAGGATGGCTCTTCAGACATTGGTCCCAATACGCACAATCTGCGATGGCGCAAAGCAAGCTGGCAAGGCTGGAGTACTAAGAAATTGAACGGCACCGTATTAGTATTGTCGCAATGCACCTCAACTACGTGGGATTGAGATTACAAATAATTGTTGCCGTTTGACATAATTAGCTTCAAGCCTGACCTGGCGCGTCACAGCTCTATAAATTCCAAAGCAAGATAAAAATGCGAGAGATCTAGGACGCTATAGCTAGCATGGCATTGAAACCTACAGGTTCCATCAAACTGTATCTGAAGCAGGCCGATATGTGAAAGATTTTCGCGCTTTCAAATTTAACTTGTGGGCTAGGGGCGGAAAACTTAGCAACTACCATTTGAAAGATTGAATCGCTCGCAGCTCTGGAAGCCCAGCAAAGGCAGAAAAACCAGGAGAGGTACAGACATTCGCATGTGATATTCACGCTTACGAATTTTATATCATTATAATCGAAACAAGCAACACATCCATCTATCGTAATAGAAACCACCCTGGGCAGTTGCTACCCTGGAGTAAACTGCGCCACACTTGGCAGCAGAAAGCGGGAGGCCGCCACAAACCCGGCTGCGCCACATTACCCACACTCTCAGGCTAACATTTAGCTTCTCGCCATCGCTACGTCATCTTGGTCTAGGCACCCAACAATTGGCCAGCTCGGACACTCGCGTGCCCTACGCGGCCCTATGGGCGGGAAGGGGCGAGAAAATCCAGTGGCGCAGTCCCTTTTGCTTCCAGCTGAGGTGGCCATGAGCTACGGGAAGGGTACCATGAGTCTTACCCGCTGGGGCCGCGTACACACCAGCAGGGTCTGCGCTGGGGAGTTTGGCAAGGTTTTACGTCTTTGTAGAGGCCTTCGTATAAGTAGATGACGACGCCTGGCTTGTGAATTTAAACTGGCACCTGACGGGGACTGGACCTTATAAACTTCGACCAAAGTGCAAGATGGGTTCCTTGTTCTTGTCTGACGACAATATTTCACAATCATCGTACAGTACACGCAGGCGTGACATGGCGCCTACCATCGAATCATCCCTGGAGACGCAGGGCCTCGCGAACGAACAGACGGAGCTGCTGAATCTCATCGACAAGCTTCAGTTTGCACAACTCGACAATGTCAAACTGCCGCAAATCGTTGTAGTGGGAGATCAGTCGGCGGGCAAGAGCTCGGTCCTCGAGGCGCTCTCCGGCACACCATTCCCACGAGATGCTGGAGCATGTACAAGATTTGCCACTGAGATTCGTCTTCGTCGAGCCAAAGAATCGAGACTCAAAGTGTCCATCATCCCCGACAAGACACGTCCCTACAATGACCAGACCAAGCTGTTGCAGTATGGTGGCGACGTCACGGGCGACATGCCCTTTGAGACGCTGATGCGCGAAGCGACGGAGCTGATTGCGCCCAAAAACATTCCTGGTCGATTTGCAGCCAGAGATATTCTGGTTGTCGAAAAGACTGGACCCGAGATGCCCCTCCTCACACTCGTCGACTTGCCTGGGCTGGTCCGCGTCGCCAACCGTGACCAGTCCGAGGCCGATATCGAGACCATCGAACATCTTTCCGACCGATATATGAAGAGTTCCCGAACAATCATTCTTGGTGTTATCGGCGGCAACAATGATTATGTTCAGGCGCCAATCTTGACAAAAGCTCGCCAGTTTGATCCCAAAGGATCCAGAACTATTGGTGTTCTGACCAAGCCGGACATGACTGAGGGAATCGGTCTGGAGGACAAATTTGTAGAGCTCGTTATGAACAAGGACGATGAGAACCACTTCAAGCTAGGCTGGTATGTTCTTCTCAACCCTGGCCCTGGCGAGCAGTGGACCACAGCAGCAGACCGCAACCGTCGCGAAGCCGAGTTCTTCAGCCGCGGGAAATGGGCCAACTTGCCACCGCAGATGTGGGGAGTCGGTTCGTTGAGGCAGAAGCTGAGCACCCAGCTGCAGCGCCACATCGGAAAGCACGTCAAGAGCCTTCGTCGCCAAATCCAGCAGGCTCTCGAGCGCTGCGACGGACAACTCAAGGAGATGGGCGAAGGCAAAGACACCGTGGAGGAGATGCGGTTCGAGATGGGCGAGCTTTTCGCCGCTTCCAACAACCTCGTCACGCCAGCCGTCAATGGTAACTACAAGAATCCATTCGGCGAGCGCTTCTTTGCTCGTCAGTCGAGTCCCAAGGGCACACCGTCACAGAAGCTCCGTGCTCGCGTTCGCGAAGAGAGTGAGCGCTTCTCGCGCCTGTTCCGCCAGCAGGGTCGCAAAGTCAACTTTTCAGAACCGTCCGCCGCCAACCTGCCCCCGGCTGGTACTGTCGGCGACCAAAGCAAGAAGGACTTTGCGCAATACGAAGTCGAACCTCTTTTGCGACAGATTCGCGGTAACGAACTGCCTCTCGACTCCAACCCCAGAGCTCCGTACATCCTCTTCCAAGACTACTCTCGCAACTGGCCCGTTCTGGCGCAAGAGTACAAGGACAACCTGAGCGTCATCTGCAACGAGTTTCTCGCGGATGTCATCAGCCACATCTGGCCTATGCGCATGCGCGACCCTCTGCGCTACCACTTTTTGGAAACCAAGATGCGCGAGCTCATGGAGAATGCCGACAAGGAGCTCACCCGCTTGACGGACGACATGGAGCTCGAAATCCAACCCTACGATCCTGAATACGAAGAGCGTCTGCGCAAGTGGCGCGCCGACGCGACTCAGAATGGCGGCACTTACACCGAAGCGGAGGAGGTACTGGAGAAGATGCTCATTTACTACGACCTGACTGCGCGCATCTTTACCCGCAACGTCATCACGCAGGTTGTCGAGCGCCACCTTTTGCTGGGCATGCTTCGTCTCTTCAACCCGGTTGAGATTCTTCGCATGCCCAACGCGACGATTGAGTCCATCGCCGCCGAGAACAAGGAGACGCGCGATCGCCGCATGACGCTCAAGGAGCAGAAGAAAGCCATTGAGGAAGCGCGCAACATTTGCGCCAGCCTGGCCATGCGCAGCGATCTGCGCGCTTACGCCGACGAGGCTGACGACGATGTCGACTCCGACGCCGACGTTCCTTCGCGGCGCAGCACGATGAAGCGACAGTCTGCTGTCCCTCAAGCGCCTCCCACGCGCCGATCTGCCGAAGCAAACCGGCAGAGCTACCAGGAGGAGCGTCCGCGTCCGTCCGTAGACACCCGCTCGCGACCCCCCCAGCAGCCGCCGCAACAACCATCGGCACCAGCGGCGCCCAATGGTCCCGCGACACCCAGCACGCACCACGATCAGCCGCGCGAGTGGGACTCGCCTTACTATACCACGGCGTCGTCGGCGCAGCAGCCGCACCATGCGCCTCCTCCGCCACCGCGCCCGCAAAAGGTCGGATACGAGGAGACGAATGGGTATTATGAAACCGTTCCCATGCAGAATGGTGCCAGAGGTAGCAAGGACAGCGCTCGTCAGCGCCTCGCCGCGGTGATGCGTGGCTAGTAGCAGATTGAACTTAGACAACGAATTGTTTTTCAGGCGTTCCCGGAGGAGACATCATTTCATTTGTTTAGCTAGACTGTAAAGTTATCATCAATCGCCACTGGGATGCTCAAGGTATATAGATAGGTTTTAAGATAATATTTTCTCAATTTTCTGCTTCAGTAAACAAAAAGAATTGTCCAAATATATGTGATTTTGATCTCGACTATCGTAACAAAGCAAAAGACTCTAAAATACAGACCACCTAGTTCCCTGATATCAATTTCCATTCCATTCTAAAGCAAAATTAAAATCCCATAGTAAATCCTTTACTCAGAAACCTTCTTCAGGCCAACCATCTCCGGATAGTTGTAAAGGACAAACGCATCGGTGGCAGCGCAGGTGGCAGCGCCAATCTTGACGTATTGGCGGGTCTTGGGCGAGAGGTTGCGCCAGGCCCAAGCGCTGCCGGAGGAAGCAGAAGCAGCAGATGCGCTGCCCATGTTGATGCCCGATTCAGCGGCAGGCCTCATGGCGCGGGCAGAAGTGGAAAAGGTGGCAGCGCGGCGGGCGGCAGAGGCTGAGGCGCGGGCAAAGATGGCAGCAGACATGGTGTAAGTGGGTAATTTGCAGGTATGCAAAGAGGTTGTGGATGGTTTGTAGTGTAGATGATTTGATTGTTTGATGATTGAATGGTGGTTTTTGTGCGGATTGATGCTGGACTTGACTTTGGAAGCCGGGTTTCTGGGATTATTTATACGTTGCGAGGCAGGTCCTGCTCGTCGTCATGGTGGTGAGGCAGCGTTATGCTTAAGTGTAAGGGCGTGAGGCTCGACTCCACCAATGATGCGTTACGCTGCCGCCGCAACTTGGCAGTAGTATACCACACAGCCGCGCCGATTCCGCGAAATTTTCGTAAATCTGTCATTCTCCGCAGTTCTTCAAGGCGACTCGGGCTCGTTCAGCAGAATATACGGAGTTTTCGAGTTGATGTCATCCATGTCGTCGGCAATGTACGTGCCAAAGACGGCCTCTGTGGATCCACAGTCAGCAATTCCATAATGTCGACGAGAAGAGGACGTTTTAAAATCAGAGCAACGTACGGATTTTGTTGTACTTGGCAGCTTGCCAGACATGAATAGCAATCAAAAAGGCAAAGAGGCAAAAGAGCGCAAAGCAAGCGCGCAAAATGGAATTGACGTGCGGGCAGTTGCTGGACGCCGTCGCGTCGTCGTTGGCGGCGCAGACGGAGCGCTTGACCATGTCGACGGTAGCTGCCGCGATGCGCTTCGCGACGGCAGTGGAATCGTCGAATGTGCTTTGTGAAGGGGTGCTGGCTTCGGTGGTAATGGGCATGGCGCTGGCGAGTGCGGCGAAAGCGATGACGGCAAGCATGGTGGCTAGATGGAGGTGTGGCTGTCGAAGATGGTGGCTGGGGTTGAGTTGTGATGATTTAGTGTGATTGATTGCATGTTTGGGAGATTGGTCTGAACTAAGACTATATATCTTTCTACTTTGGAGACCGTCGTCAACGGAAACAAGCTTCTCTCGGACCTGTGGCGGGATAGTATTTCCAGGGGCAGTGCAGAGTCCGATCGAAGCTCAGATCGCATCACCAACATCTAATCCTGAAGCTAGCCCTATTACAGCGCAAAGGGTTCACTGTGGACAGCAACCAGAGGGTGGTCTACCATGTGGTGCCCAAGCCCACTCAGACGGGTTGAGTGCTGACGCGGCTGCCACCCATCGTCTCAGCCTCGCATCCCGCAAGGTCGGACTTCCGCCACTATATTTTCACTAACACTCGCAGTTTCGACGCTAGCCTCTGTATTTCTGTAGAAAAAAAAAATCAAGTGGCAGTGGTAAAATCGCCGTGTCATGGTCAGCCTTACACGCGCCAACGGCCGAGTGGGGCAGACCTCGGACTCTGGCCTGGCCCTGCCAAGGCGGAGCGCAAGTCCGAGGCAGCATATCCCCGTCCGTTCGTCTGGGTCTAGGAGATTACGGGTGATCTGCCCATGTGTTTGGCTGGATGGCAGGGTGTATTTGAGCCTCCATACAGCAAGAGAAGAAGCTTAATCTTCTGGTCGCGCAAAAATAGAAACTGGGACCAGTCGACAGCCGCAGCTGGATAGTGAGATAGCGAGGCTGTGCTGCTATTAATAGGACGATGAAGCAACTCACAATGAACCCTCGAATGTGTCTCTTCATATGTTTTCATTATCATTAAGTAATGTGCGTCCTGCGCGGATATTTGATACAAAATCTGTCGCAGTTTCCGAGGCTCTCAGAAATTGCGACAAGGCATATGATGAAGAGTGCGGTGTCCCAACAATGATGCGCCGTGCGTATGGCGGAGGCCACGTGCCTTGCGACTGCGATTAACCGAAAACGCAATCGTCCCTAGAATCTGCTCTCTTTGCGCGCACCCGCCAGCTCGCCAATGGTGTCGCGTGCCCAGTCCACTACAGCCTTAATCATGCCTTGAGGCTTATTCGCCTTGCCGCCATAAGCGCTGCTGCTGTCGTGCGAGGGTTCGGTGCCCATGGTGGGGAGCACGTTGTCGCCGGCCGACAGGCTAACAAAGAGCGCAAAGGGGACGAGCCACACGCAGAGGCCAAAGTAGGATGCAATCATGGTAAAGCTGGGGACTTCGACGTCGTCGTAGTACGAGGCGCGATGGTAGGAGGCGGCCTGGGCGTCGGAGAAGTGGCGAAACCAAACGTAGTGATCGACGAGAACGAGAACTGCCGAGAGTGTTAGCTGGGGATGCGCTTGGGGCTGAACTACGCGTCACATACCACACGAAAGGATAAAAAGAGGATCCGAGAGCTTCACAAAGGGGAAGCGACGCATGTTGCCCAGGTAGACGACGTGCGAAAAGATGCCCAGGGCCGTGGCCCAGAACGGGAAGCCGTCAACGATCCATAGCGTGGCTTGGACGCCGATGATGGTGTAGATGGTACGTGTGAGAAGGCGCTTCGCGATGACGGTGTGCTCTTCGACGAGTTCGGAGAGATAGTAGAGACCCGAGGCGATGGCGAGCGTCAGGAAGCCAAAGCCGACAATGGCGCCCGCGTAACCAATTAGGGGAAGAATCCACATGGTGAAGAGGGCAAACAACGGAGTAAAAAGAATAGGTAGAAAATAAAGTAAAATATAGCGAAAGACCGAGGAAGAAGAAGTTTAATGAGTGTATGGCATGGCCTGAGGAAGAGGAACAAGGACCCTTTCTTGTTTTTTAGAAGGGAGGCAGAGCTGGAGAGAATCGAAAAAGGGTCGTGGTTGAAGGAGAAAGCTTAGCTTGACGACGAGATTCAGGGATGACGAAGGTCAATTGAAGCCACGCCACCAAAAATTTGGCGGCGGGCACTTATCGATAAGAAAATGCCCACGCAAGAAAAGTTTAGTGGGGGACCGAAGCAGCGACACCGACTTGAAGCTACGGACGACATCACGACGAAAATAATTTTGATAATTTTCACAAAAAGCGTACAGCGGCTGAAAAACATCATAAACCTTCACCAGAGGCCGTTACATTGCCACCAACATGTCTCGCCCTGAGGATACCCTGTAAGCACTCCACGAAACACGACTTCACCCAAAAGCAGCCGAATACTAAAACTCTTCAGCGCGGCCGACGTCCACTACGACGACATTGAAGCCCGCAAATACACCACGTCCTCGCGCATCCAAAACATCCAGGCCTCCATGACCCGGCGCGCCCTCGAGCTGCTCGATCTCAAGGGGCCCTCGCTCATCCTCGACGTCGGCTGCGGCAGCGGCCTCTCGGGCGAGATTCTGTCCGCCGTGACGCCCGACGAGGGCGGCCCGCACACGTGGATCGGCATGGACGTGTCGCCCTCGATGCTCGACATTGCCCTGCAGCGCGACGTCGAGGGCGACCTGATGCTGGCGGATATCGGCCAGGGCGTGCCCTTTCGCGCGGGCGCCTTTGACGCCGCCATCAGCATCTCGGCCATCCAGTGGCTCTGCAGCGCGGAAACGAGCGACACCTCGCCCGCGGGCCGCCTCACGCGCTTCTTCAACGGCCTCTACGCCTCGCTGCGCCGCGGCGGCCGCGCCGTCTGCCAGTTTTACCCCAAGAACGACGTCCAGCGCAACATGATCACCCAGGCCGCCGTCAAGGCCGGCTTTGGCGCGGGCCTGCTCGAGGACGACCCGGGCACCAAGAACGTCAAGCTCTACCTGGTGCTCACCGTCGGCACGGCCGGCGGCGAGGGCGGCGCCGCGGGAGACATCACCGGCGTGGTCGCGGGCATGGACAATGTCGACGTTGAGGACGCGCGGAGGAAGTTTGCGGCGGTCAACAAGAGGGGCGAGATGAAAAAGGGCAGCAAGGCCTGGATCGTCAAGAAAAAGGAACAGATGGAGCGCAAAGGCAAGATTGTCAAGTCCACGTCCAGATACACGGGTCGTAAGCGCCGCATTGCCTTTTAAACGAAGCGTGGCGACGCAAGATGATAACGAACATGGGCATAAATGGCACGGCGTTTGGGGCGTACTTTTCACTTCTAGATACATCCTTTTTACGGAAAAAGCTCTGTGCATTTTCAACATCTAGACTTTTTACTCGTTTATAGAAAGAAATACCAAGTTACTTTCTAGCAACGCCCTCATTGGGTAGTCAACTTTTATTGGCTTCTAGCCTCATCATACGTTAAATCATATCTACTCTAGCCGTCTACTCGGGCTTCATGGTGGGGAAAGCAAGCACCTCTCTGATGCTGTGGTTGTCGGTCAGGAACATCATCATGCGGTCGATGCCCATGCCCCAACCACCAGTGGGAGGCAGACCGTACTCGAGAGCCTTGCAGAAGGTCTCGTCGATGGCCTGAGCCTCGTCGTCACCCTGGGCCTTCTGGTTGGCCTGCTCCTCGAAACGGAGGCGCTGCTCGGTGGCAACGTTCAACTCGGTGTAGCTACGCAATTAGCATCTTGATCATTTACTCAAGAGTTGCTGTGACTTACGCGTTGCAGATTTCCTTGGTGGCGACAAAGCACTCGAAACGCTCGCAAAGGCCGGGGATGGAGCGGTGGCTCTTGGCCAGAGGAGACATCATCTTGGGGTGACCAAAGATGAAGGTAGGGCTGATCTGTAAGGGCGTCAATATATACTCTATGAGAAAACAACAGTATGTATGAGCTTACGCATTGAGACTCGAGGAACTCGCCGCAAAGGGCGTCGAGCATACGGGCGTTGGTCAGAGGGGGGTTGCACTCGACACCAGTCTTGGCCAGGACCTTCTTGAGGAATTCGCCAGTCTCGGCAGTGTGGAGGACATCGCCAGTAGGGAACTTTTCGCCAGTGGCCTCCTCGAGACCGGGGATCATGTCAATCCTGCGCCAGGGGGCCTCCCAGTTGATCTCGAGCTCCTCGCCCTTGGAGGTGTGGTACTTGGTGACATAACTGCCGTGGACGTGCTTGACGAGACCGGAGACGAGCTCTTCGGTCATCTTCATGAGGTCGTAGACATCAGCATAGGCCATATAAAATTCGAGAGTAGTGAATTCTGATCAAGTTAGTAAACTTTTGTCTCGTTGTTTGTTTTTGAAGCGTGTAGACTCACCAGGGTTGTGAGTCAGATCCATAGACTCGTTACGGAACTGGCGGCCCATCTCATACACACGGTCCAGACCACCGACGACGAGCATCTTGAGGTACAGCTCGGGGGCGATACGCAGGAACATGTCCATGTTGAGATCGTTGTGGTGAGTGATGAAGGGCTTGGCGGTGGCACCACCAGCAATGGTGTTGAGCATGGGGGTCTGCACGGAGACGAAGTCGCGATCGTCGAACCAGCGGCGGATGTAGGTGTCGACCTTGGCGCGGGTGATGAGGACGTTGCGGGCGCCTTCGTTCATCATGAGATCGAGGTAGCGTTGGCGGAAGCGCTGCTCGGCGTTCTTGAAGCCGTAGTGGTCGTCGGGGATCTGGTGCAGGCAGGGGGACAACAGGATCAGCTCGCTGGCGGCAATGGACAGCTCGCCGGAGAAGTCGCCCTGGCCCTGCTTGGTCTTGGGGTTGGTGCGGGTAGGGTAACCACGGATGCCGACAATGTCACCGCGGCGGATGTTGACGTGCTGCTCCTCGAAGCTGGGAACACCTTCGCCGAGGTGGTCGGCTTGCGCGAGGACCTGGAGTCTGGTGCCCTGGGAAGAGTTAGTCCGACGACGACCTGTCGCGTGGTGTTGATTGGACATACGTTGGAGCGGAGGTCGTAGAAAAAGAGCTTGCTGCCGGCAGCACGACGGACGTATACTCTGCCGGCGAGGGCAAGGATCTTGTTCTTGTCGATTTCGCCGTTCTTGAGGTGGGAGAATTCCTTTTCAAAGTTGCGAATGTCGTAGGTGACCTCGAACTGCGAAAACAGTTAGCAGCGGTTGCGACCGTTTGTTCTGTGGCTGACGCACCTTGTAGGGGTAGGCCTTGCCCTGCTCGTGGAGCTCGTTGACGGTGCGCGAACGGATCTCAAAGTACTATACGCCATCAGCAGTTATTCTTGTCATCTTCCCGCGCGGCACCATCTCCTACCTGGTTGGGAGTCAGATCCTTCTCGGCAGCCTCAGAGCTGCCAGCAGCCTTCTTGCCGGCGGGAGCGGGAGCACCCGACTTGGTTGCCTTTTCCTTCTTGGCGGCCTCGCGTTCGCGAGCCTTCTGGAGCCTCTTGAGCTCGGTCTTGGACATCATCTTGCCGGTGACCTCGTCGAGGTGCAGCTTGGCGACGGAAGCAGCAGCGGCGTCGACAGGCGCTTCCGCGGCGGGCGCCTCTGCGGGGGGTTGGTTATCAGCCATTATGGGTGGATGGGTATCGATTTCGGGGTTGTTCTCGTGTCAAACGTGTTGTGAATTCGAATCGCTCTCGCTCGGCTGGGGTGCGAGTCTTTATAATTTTGCGGCACGAGGGGTAAAATTGAGTCACAGAACTCAAAGGCAGCGCAGAAAAATATCCCACTATGGACTCTTTGGTGTACCAAGAAAACCCCACCAACCACCACCAAAGTCAGAGGCTGCCCGACTCACCCCTCCTCGCGTGGGTGGGGCGACTGTCAACCCTACAGAGACTGCTGCTTTGAAATTGGGTATACTACGGCGATCTGGAGGTATTACTCAAGGGTGTGAATGATTGATTCAGTTGAGATTCGCGGCTGTGTTTTGGCTACCGCTTGCTCATCGCAGCCCGTTTACCCCTCGGTCGCATACCCCGCGACCCCGCGGACACCCTTGTAGGCCGTTATCGCAGGCTGATGACTACCGCTGCATTCCTAACCAGTCAGCACTCTGACAATGCAACTCATCTCCGATCATAACACTCTCTCCGACAATAAACGAACCATTGAAAGGAGTCACGAATTTCAGTGCCTGCGAATCTCTGCTGGCACTTATCTCCTGTCGCTGCACTGTACGGACCACCTGAGCTACAATTTCCAATCATCACCTCATGCCTTGACGGCATGATTGTTGGATATCTTTAATTCATTATATTCTCTGTCATTATTTCGGAAGATGGCAGCCTTTCAATCTTCTGAGCATGGCTCCTAATCCCTGCTAAATCTGCGTCCTCCTCATGCAACCTTGCTGAGGTGCTTCTTTAGGAAAGGAATCACCTTTTCCAAAGCAGGCTTGACAGACTCAGGCTTGTCATACAGGCTGTAGTGGGAGACACCGGGCAGCACGACAACTTCCTTCTCCTTGGACGCCGCGCGACCGTGCACCTCCAGCGCATCACGGTAGGCACCAAAGCTTCCCGGCATGCCGCCCACCACAACCATGAACGGCTTGGTCATGAGCATCTCCGCGTGGTTGAAAGCGTCCCACGCCAGAGCGGAGCTGTTGTACGAGAGCAGACCACTGGTGCAGCCGTTGGCCGCACGGCCGCGATCCGTCTTGTAGTACTCGGTCGCCTCGCTCACGTCAGGGTTGGTCGTCATCTTCTTGGCCTCGTCCACGGTCGGCGGGAGGTACTGCAGAACGCTGCGCTCTGCGCCTTGCGCTTCGAACGTACGCTGCTTGGCGATGGCCTCGAGGGTGCCGGTCGGGTTGAACTGAGCAAAGCCCTCGCGCGCCAGAAGGCCAAAGTTGACGGGTGTGATGCCAATCGTGCACTTGAGTCGGTAGTCGGTCATGGCGGCGTTGAGGGCGTAGCCACCACCACCGCAGATGCCCAGGACGCCGATGCGCTCAGAGTCAACGTAGGGCAGCGTCTCGGCGTAGTCGACCACGACGCGGAAGTCAGCAACGCTGAACTCGGGGTTCTCGACGAAGCGGGGCTGTCCGCCAAAGCGCCCTGGAAAGAGGCATCAAAGGCGATGACAACAACGCCGGCCTCGGCCATGGCCTTGCCGTAGACATTGCCAGACGTCTGCTCTTTGCAGGAGCCAATGGGGTGGGCGGAGAGTACGAGAGGATATTTCTTGGACTCGTCAAAGTTGGGAGGGAAATAAATATCAGCAGCCGTATCCCAAGCAATGTTGGGGATACTGACACTCTTAGTATTGGACATATTGCAGCATGGCCACGTACGAGCGCGAGAAGCCGGTAGCCTGCGGCCTGTTGCCGCTGGGGAAACCGTCGTGGAGATACTCTGTCCAGAATGCTGGCTCCAGGAGGAACCGGGGCATGGGCTTGATAAAAGTACGGCGTGCTGTCCATACCAAATGCATATCTAGTCTTTCCATAAGGCTGATCTGACGATCGATCATGATATGGTTGTGCAGCGGTGGTGGCGTTGCAGGTGAGCTAGTCATCCACAGCCATCGCATCAACAAAGCTGGTTGCGATAGATCCAACTCTAAATCAATAACAGCTTGTACGTTGTCGATGAAGTGGCACGGATCACCGCTCTCATTCCGATATACCAGGGGAAGCAATTTTAATACATCGCTCTGCTGCGTAGCTTCAGTTTCTTTCTCCGCACTGAGGATGCGTGTGGAAAATGGCGGGCAGCTCTTGTCGCGTGTTAGTGTGGTACCTCAACAGCATTGTTCTGCACTAACATTATCAGAACAGCCCATCTCTACAGACAGTTGCCAAGTCAAAAAATGAAGAGTGGTAGTATCTAATATGCAGTGACTACGATGCAGTGGAAGGAATTTGGTACCCAGCATGGCGCATGGCTGAAGATCGCCGCCCGAACGACGCTGTAGGGCGGTGCAGCATCTGTTGAGCTGAACGAGTCCGGCTAATTCAGGCACTGTGCATGAGCAACTCTGATCCCGGTTTAATTAAAGACGTGTAGCCATTCAAGTGCTCTTTCTCGCTTACTACGCAGTTTAATGATACACAAAGCCCCACGTACACAACGGCAAGACAGACACCTATACCCCGTTTTGTTCCGCCACGCGCCAGCCCTGAGGAATCGTGCAAACAGTTTCGCGCACCGTCTGGCCATTGTCGCTACCAACCCTCAAACAGGCCACCTTATCCGGGCTGCCCTCCACAGGTTCCCAGATCAATGGAGCCAGGGGTAAAGAGGAGTACTCGCCAGCCCAGGTGAAAGTATCCTTCAGAGCAGGGTCTAGCGCAGGCGCATCGCCAAAGTTATACTCGAGCTCTCCGCCGTACTGCTTCGGAATATGGCACTTTTCCACAATTTCCTCCAGCGAAGAAAGGACATCGTCGCGGCCCACGATCCGAATCTTGGACACCGTGACCGGATCCAACCAACCCTTGATCCAGCCAAACACGGTGCTGAAAAAGGGCGGCGCGCCAACGATGAAAATCGTGCCCAGCGTCTCGGGATAGTATGCGGACGCAAGAAAGGCCAGCGTGTGAAGGTGGTTCTTGAGACTCCAAAACTGCAAGACGCTGACGCCCGAGACGTCCATAATGTACGTGCTCAGCGTGATGGGCACCTCTGCGTGCTTGCGGTCAACCAGCTGCGTCGAGAGCGGCTGGGTGAAGCGAAGCAGATTCTCATACAAGGCAGCAAAGCAGATGAGACTCGCCGTGGTCTTGCCGTCCGTTTTGGCTTTGGAGAACTCAGGCTTGGAGGCCAGTTTCTCGCTTCCCGCAACAATTGAGCCCGTGAGCGACTGAGGACGCCAAACATACACTGGCGCACCAGTCCGGTCCCGTCGGCCGACCCATTGCGGATACTGGTGCAGGCATTAGTATATCTGGGGTAGAACCTTGCGGTGAGGGAGCGGGGTAGCAATCATACCAGAGTGCGCAGTTCTTTGAACGCTTCAGTGTCAATGGTTTCGTACAGCTTGTCGATTTCGTTGGCCGATCGCCATTTCTCGGTGTCGTCAAACTGGGTGTACGCCGCTTCAACGTCCCATCTGCGGGCTCGGAGAAAGCGACTACAGTATCTCATGTGTCAGATCTTGCGGCGAACACACCTTGGCGTAATCTTTGTGCACTCACAGCAACTTGATTTCATGCGCGGGCGTGGCTTGCTCGTAATCAGAATAGCCGCGCTCTGCTACCAAGCTTTTGAACTTGTCCAGGGCTTCTTGTTGTTCTGCGGACAACGCGCCGTAATGGCCATCTGGGTACTGCGATACCGAATCCTGGTTGGTAGGGGCCATTGTGAGCCACTACAAAGCTGTTAGCTAGGGCCAATCGGGTCAAGGCAATCATTTCAGCACGTACCTGACGAGTCGATATAGTAGGCAGAAATTCGATCTTGCAAGACCAGCGAATCAAACAATATTATTTTCAGGGGATGGTGGTATATGCAGGTGGCGGCGTTAAAGATGCACTCCTTCGCCGCAGTTGCGGGGGAGCGGGTTGGCTACCTCGGATGATACGCTAGTTGACAGGGGTCGAGGTCAGGCACATGCTCGGTCTCAGATCTGCTGCCGTGATCTTGCCCAAGCATCCTGTATCTTGTTGGAAAGCGCATGTAGTATACGCGAACTGAATTCTCAACAGCCCTAGAATATGCTGTTAGAGAGGCACGGCACATACGCCTTGGCGATTGAATTAGGAAACCAGTTGCGCGATCTTGTTGTGCTGCCAACAGGACAATAAAAGAAGCCTCCCCGAAATGAACAACAACCAGGAATTCAGATATAGAAATGAACAGAAAATGGCGTTGAGCTTTCGAGTACGAGGCGTGGGCACTTGTTCGCGTTGCAATTTACGGAGTTTTGGTTTAGGAAGAAGTTGATTAGTATTTTGGAAATGCATGGCCGTACAAGTTGATTGTAACAGCCACGAAATCGTACTTCTCTTAGCTATGTTCGCCATGGTGGCTAATGATGAATTGTTTCCGCATTTATCGGCATCGACCGCCCATTGTAGTGGCACACGGTTGGGGTCGTGACATTATATCCGGCGTATTTTCTGCAACGTCTGTCCATGCGACACCGCGTCGCAAGCTCCCTGCCAAAGTAGCACTGCCGCCACACAGTCAGCAAAGGTTTTACCGCACAAGCTTTCGCGGCACAACGGCTAATGCAGAACGTACGCGTGTTGAAAATAAATGCTGTATGGATCCTCAAAAGTCGCATCCTCGCAACAAGTTTCGGTTGCGCTAGTGGTGGTGTTACCGGGCGCTACACATCGGCAGTTGCTAAATGCCCGTGGTCATGTTAGAGAACGCTTTCACATTTCGAGATATAGGTACTTGAAAAGGCACACGGCGGAGGCTCTGCCCATGAAATGGGGATACAGTTAGTAGAGTAATTCTTTTCAACCTGGTGGCGGAAGTCAAGCGACAAACCTCTGCGCCGGCAGCATACTTGCCAACAACAATAGACGGCATGGATGAGGCCGTTAGCGCGAGCTATGAAGAAGTGCAAAATACAATGAGAAAAAGAGAACTGAGGCCCTGCCAATCGGTCGCTCACGTTCTGTTGACTGGTAAGACATCCCAGCCAGAGCGCTGGCTCTGCTTCAGACAATGCCACATCCCAGCCTTTGCGCGGTAGCGTAGAGCCGCTTTGTAGATTAATCAACCACTTTCTCGAGCCATGAATGGACTGGAATGCAGGTTAGCTATTGTCTAGGCGGCTGATTGTTTCAGACCCTGCCTCCCTCTGACGTGGGAGCTATCCCTACCCTGGAGTGTATCGTCTTTATTTGTACCCCGTACAATGCAGTGAGCGAACTTATCAAAATGATGATGTGAAAATTAAGCGCTGATTTACATCAGCCAAATAGAGCAGTGGTAGTTGAACTGTAATCACGGTGATGCAGTGGAAAGGATTCGGTCATGAGATCGCCGCCAGCATAGCACGGCTAGTTCCCTGGTGGCTTTGCCGATTGCTTCAAGAAAGAAAAGAATCATGCTTCTAGCTTCGCATGTATGGTAACAAACCATACGGGATGGGTCTACTAGATAGTAAGCATGCCAGGATCTAGGCCGGAGAATATGGCCCGATCAAGCGATGTCAGTTGTAAGAGGCTAACACGATTGGGCCGCCAAATTCGCAATTGGGCATGGAAAGCCTTCCGGCTGGAAATTTCCGTATCCACATCGCTCTCTCTTCGTAGTACCGTAAATACTCAAAACTGCCTGCAATAGCCGCTTGGCCGCGCCGGTGCGCCCTCTACACCTCAAGGGCGCAAGTGACGCCGGGCCTCTACTCCGGCGCCGTCGACAACAGAAGGCTTTCTGCCCCGCTGGTGGCCGGAGACGGAGGTCCCATACAAACTGGGCCACTTTCGTCAATTTTATCACCTCATTGCTTCCAGTCTCTCGTTGCCTTTTCAATTTTGCGCCCATTTCTTTATACAATTTACAATCAGCGTTCTCTGTCCATATACGTCTTTTGTCAGCCATGTCCCTCTCAAAGCGCGCCATCGCGCAGAGCACGCCCAATCCGGTCCTCGAGGTCCTCTGCAACCTGTGGCACCCGGCCTCGAACCCCGCGGGCTTCCTCTCGCTCGGCGTCGCGGAGAACACGCTCATGCACAGCACGCTCAACGCGCACGTTCGCGCCAGCATCCAGTCTTCCCTCCCCAACGAGGCGTTTACCTACTGCGACGGCTATCAGCGGCTCGGCCGGGCCGTCGCCCGCTTCCTCACGCGGCATCTGCGGCCGGTCGTGGAGGTGAAGCCGGCGCACATGACCATTGTCAACGGGTGCACGTCGGGCATTGAGAATATGGCGCTGTGCTTTACGGATCCGGGCGACTACATCCTGCTCGGGCGGCCGTACTACACGGCGTTTCTGGACGACGCGACGCTGCGGACGGGTGCCCGGATGGCCGAGATTAGCTATCCGCCGGGCGAGGATCCGCTGGGCCCAGACTGCGTCCAGCGCTACGAGGAGCGCATTCTCAAGATCCAAGCCGAGGGCGGCAGGGTCGGAGCGCTGATCCTGTGCAACCCGCACAACCCTCTGGGGCGGTGCTACCCGCATGACGTGCTGGTCGAGTTCATGAAGCTCTGCGAAAAGTACCAGATCCATCTCATCAGCGACGAAATCTACGCCCTGTCGACCTTTGCCAACACGCTCGACACGCACCCGCCCCCGACGCCGTTCGAGTCCATCCTGTCCGTCGATCCCGCCGGCCTCGTCGACCCGGCACGCATCCACGTCCTCTGGGGGCTGTCCAAAGACTTTGGCGCCAACGGCATCCGTCTCGGCGTCGTGCTCTCGCAGCACAACCCGGGCGTGCGCGCCACCCTGCAGCCGGCGGGCCTGTTCAGCAGCATCTCCTCGCTGACCGAGCACGCGGCGTCGTGCATCCTCGAGGACGACGCCTGGGTGGAGGCGTACGTCAAGGAGAACCAGAGTCTGCTCGGGCTGCACCACGCGCACATTGCGACGTGGGCGCGGCGCAACGGGATAGAGTACGCGGCGGGTGCGAATGCGGGGTTTTTCATCTGGATGAACCTGGGGAAAAAGTATCTCGAGCACCATCCAGAGGCAAAAGGGCAGGATCTGGATCATATTACCATGGACGCGCTGCTGGCGAACAAGGTGTTTCTGGCGGCGGGATTCCGGTTCGGCGCCGACGAGCCGGGCTGGTTTCGGATCGTATACACGCAGGAGATGGATTATTTAAATTTGGGTCTGGCTCGTGTTCTGGCCGCTCTGACTGGCGATCCCATTCCTGAGCTGTCGCAAACATTAAAAATAGACGATTAGAATAATTAGATTCTTGACAGCGCACTAGGCTTCCGAGTTGTTTATAGGTAGGAACAGGCGTATATAAAACTCAGCGCGGGCCGTATCCCCGCGGCTCGAATGAGCGAAAATCATCACAAGCATCCAAGATAGACAGTTACAATAATTTAATCTTTTTCTTCGTTCATGCTATGGACTTTTGAGGGCCGCTATGCCGCAGCTTAGTTGCCAAAGGCCTCGACCTGCTTGGCGTCGGTCAGGCCGTGCAGGTAGCCCACGCGGTCCTTTGTGTAAAACTCGACGCCGACCTTGCCGTCGAGCCCGGCCTTGCCGCCGTCGAGCGAGCCGGCCTTGATGCAGACGGCGGTGGGCATGATCTCGAGCTCGGTGTAGAGCGAGGAGCCGCAGGTGCCGCAGAAGAAGTGCTTGTTGATCTTGCCCGAGTCGCCGGTGACGTCGTAGGTTTTGGGGGTGCCTGAAATCTCACTTAGCTTATTTCAAGAAGAATTGTTTTCCAGGAGGGTTAAGAAGAAAAAGAAAGAGGGGGGGAATCAGAGACAGGGTATGAGAAGAAACGGGAAATGAATTGTGTCGTGTAAATGGAATAATGCCAGGTACGTACCCTTGGTGACGCTAAAGCCTTCGCGAGAGGTCACGACGTTGGAAGTGTACGCACTGCCCGACCACTATAAAAATTAGCATACTTTCCACAAAGTCCAATTGTATCTCTTCTGTATTGATGAATATACCTTTTGGCAATCGGTGCAGTGGCAGAGCGCAGTCGCCTCAACCGGTCCTAGTACCCCATTAGCACCCACACCCAACC
>JARDXD010001583.1:0-45713 GCA_029218145.1 Aphanocladium album | reverse complement strand
TGTACGCGCCGAGGATGGACTCGAGGCGGGTGCCCGTGGGCGTGAAGCCGTCGGGCTCGGTGCCCTTGAAGATTCTCTTCACCGCTTCGGCGTCGCAGACGTTGTAGTAGCCGCCGGCGGCCTTGCCAGCAGGGGGGAGACCGGTCGTCTCGTGGTTGAGAAAGTAAATGTCGATGCCGTCGGCGTCGCGGGCCGTGCAGATGGGCGCCACGGCGCGAAGCAGGGTGGCCACCTCGTCCCAGGAGGAGTGGCTGTTGCGCGACGATGCCCAGCCGCCCATGGAGTACGAGTCATCAATGACAAAGACAGTGTCAAAGTCGCAGAGAAAGGCGAAGCGGTCATTGTCGGCGGGCAGGCCGGCGGCACGGGCGGCGCTGTTGGTGCGGCGGCTGGTGCGGGGAATGATTTGAGGTGAAGGTGTGTAGGCAGGAGGAGGATCCATGGTGGGAGGAGCAGCTTTTCGGATGTTAGAACACAGTAGTTTTGATGATGTGAGTGATGATGTGAGTGATGATGATACTTACGTTTTCTGCGTGTGGACTGGTAAAGGCTTCTGAGCTTGGTAGCCATTATGTTTTTGTGTGAGTGTGCGTGTTGATGAGGTAGGTTCTAAGCGGTATGCTTGCTCGGGAAGAGATGGAAGAAAATGGTACAAGTTGATGATTATTATTATTATTCAATTATTCTCCGTTGTGTTTTTTTATGTTTGCACATCCACGCGAAAGGACAGCTCTTATAGAAGCAAGTGTTTCACGAAGTCGCCTTCCAGCAAGGTGTAACTTTGGGCTGTTACAGACTGCCTTGCCTTACACGCCCGCCCCATGTATCACCACATTCAATTCCGTCACGCGAAAATCGCCACGGCTTAGATTCCAACGGCTATGACTCCAAAATTTAATTACGCTTTTCTCTCTTCTCCGCTTGGTCGGGCAGATTGGGCCGGCGGCTGCGCGCCACAAAGGCGCAGCACCATAATTGTGATTGGTCGTGAGGCTGTGCACGCTCAACCTTGGCCACACCTTTGTGGTGTGCCTTGAGCCCACAGCCATCGAGAGGCATAAACGCCCTTCTTCGAAGGAATCTAGCGCGAACAGGCGTTCATGCACATCCTCCAAATCGCAACTTGGCTATTTTCTTCAGGTTTAGCCTGGCAGCCGAGATCAGCAAGGCTGCCTGGCGCTGGGCAGTGTTTCTACAGGTGTACAGGTGGTGGTGAGGCTGAGCTTTAACTTTGGAGAGCGGAACGAAGGCAACATTTCCGAGGGCAATCTATTACGGCTTCGTATAACCCAAATATGGAAAAAGGAATCACGAGTCTTTGTACTCCAAAATGTAGTCATTGGTCCATAAATTCTGACAGGCGGTGCATTCTAGAAAATTTAGCTGCGCCGCGATCTCGTCTAAGACGAGGCTTGCGTCTTGAACCTACACATGGTTAGCAGAAACACAAATAAAACTGGAATTATATTTCAACATACTTGTTGACCACCCTCTCGATGCCGTCAAGACCCTTGGTGAGGACATCCATTCTGGGACCGTACGAGAAGCGCACAAAGTGGTGGCAAGGCGAGTCAAACAGATCACGACGACGCGAAGGGTTCAGGTCGAAGAAAATACCAGGCACGACGATGACCTTTTCCTCCAGACAGGCCTGAAAGAAGTTGAGGCCGTCGGCAATAGCCTCAGGAAGACCCTCGAGGTTCAGCCAGCTACTCAGGTCAGTGTTGGGCTCTGTATTGCCGCTAGATTGTTCACATACAGGTAGAAAGTAGAGTCGGGAACGTATTTGATGACGAAGCCCATCTCGCGCAGACGCTTGACGACAAAGTCACGCTTGTCGCGGAAGTGACGCTGCAGGTGGACCATTTCCTCCTGGACCAGCTTAGGTTCGAGGAACTGCACGGCGGCTTCCTGGAAGGCGTGGTTGGCGCCACCATCGAGATAGCTACCGCAAGAGCCAATACTAAAAGGCGTTAGCACTCATGAATCAGTTCAGTGGTGAGGTTACGAACGCGCTAATGTATTCTATCAACATGTTAGCACAAGATTACTTGAAGGACGCATAGCTAACATACCCTTGGGACCAATGATCCAGGCAATTCTCCAACCGGGAAGGCGGAATCGCTTGGTGAGGCCGTCAATGATCAGGACATCGTCCTCGTCGACATCCTCGACGTTCTCAGCAGCGGAAATTGTAGTTCCGTCGCAGTTGCTAGTGTAGTTGTAGCCAGAGTAGAACTCATCGCTGATGAAGGTAGCACGACCACGGCAAATGTCCTGAATCTCGGCGAGCTCGGGGTTGGCGACGACGCGGCCGGTAGGGTTTCGAGGGTTGGAGGTAAGGATGACGGAGGTACCGCGCGCAATTTCCTCAGCAATCTTGTCGGGGTGGATATGGTAGCCGTCTTCCTCGGAGAGGGGAACGGGAATGGCGGCAAACTGTGCATGTTAGTGAAAGTCTTTATTTCGTATTATCCCAGATTGAATTGCACGTACGTTCTTGAACAGGCTCAGCATTTCATTGTAAGCCGTGTAATCGGGCAAGAAAAAGGACAGGTACGAGCTTCCCAGGACGGCAGCGATACGGATCAGGCCAGCGCGGCCACCAGGCACAATGGCCACGTTCTCCCAGGTGTACTGGCTCTCTTTTCCCTTGCGGTGGGATTCGTTGTAGAGGTTGGCGACAGCCTCGCGGAGGGGCTTGATGCCAGCAGTGGGGCCGTACTCGCGAGCGGCCATGGAGATGTCGATTGTGTTTGGACGAGGGAAGCAGCCAGCGATGTCATCTTCGACCTCGGGTGCACCTTGGCCAAGGTTTGCCCATTCCTCAGGGTGCTCCGTGAAGCCGTACTCGCAGGCGCGCTCGGTGCACCAGACAACACCAGTAGAGGCACGGCTGGCGTCGAGGCCAGCGTGGGGCATGTGGCCTTCGTGGGCATTGCGGAACTGGCGATGGACCTTGGACTGGACCTCTGTTGAGGGGAGGCAAAATCAGTAAGATATTCTGGCACTCTTCAAATTACGCAACCAAATTTATTTTCGGGTTGAAAAGACTCTGCTTGTCTCTCGTGGTTTCGCCGTTTCGCGACCCCCCCCCACGACCAGGCCCGTGTAAGCCTTGGCGGGGTACCTTGTTACTTGGAAGCTCCAAGCAGCGCGTGGGTGAACCTTGTAGGCTGGGCAGCGACGTCGGGCGTCCGGGATGCGCGGGATCAGACTTGAATGTTTTTGAAGCAACATACCGTTGGTACCGGGTTCGGCATTGGAAAAGCGCCTGGCCATGGGCTTTGGAGCGCCAGTATGGCGGTTGAAGGAGAATTTGCGACCGCTGAACATGGTGACGGGCGATTGGTGTGCTTGTCCAAGGTTGTTGTTGGCGATGCGACGTCAGGATTCAGGTACGACGAGAGCTGTAAATCGACTGTATCGCACGACGTTGGTGACCGCAGAAAAGGTCTCGCGTGTAGCAAACAATGCAGAAGCAAAAAAGTAAAGCAAGAAAGAAAATGTGCGGGCGGGAGGAAAGCAGAAAGCAGCGCGGGATGAGGGTCCAGATTGTTTGCAGGTTGGGCGGTCTATTTTATTTGCCAACTGCGAGGCCCCTCTCAACAGGTTGCCAGCTGCCAGTTGCCGCCAGTTGCCAGCCGGCCGCCGCCAGCCAGTGATGCCCCTCATCTGCGCCATGCGGCGTCCCCCTCCATCTTACACACACAAACGCGCTCGCTACAAACTACCCAATTGCCGACCTATGAATACGCTGGTCTTCGGAAATTCGGCACGCTTCCATGCCACGGGCTATGTTGGACAAGACCAGGGATGATCATCTACAGAGAAAGAAAGAAAGAGAGGGGCAAGACCACAAAGGGGAGCTCTCCCAACAACAAAGTGAAACGGGGTCGAGATGGAGTACACAGCAAAGCTAACATGCGGAAGAATACAGCGAATGGCTCCGGATGCACAATCCCACCACACCCGAAATAGGCTCAGCAAGCTGCAAACTGAACGAGAAATAACGCACCAGGGATGCAAGACAATGCATGCAATGAATCGGTGAAGAAAACAAGTCGTGTCTTCCCTACCACCACAACCACCAGCTTGACGCACCCCAGCAGCCTAGCTGTCTAGCTGCATAAAAGTGGTGATTGCCAACTACCTTGCGCGGGCCGGTCCCGACAGAGCTTGGGGTATGTTAGGTACTCGCGCGGCGTCTCCGGAAAGTATCTCTCTCATCAGCGTGCCGCCGGGCTTTATACCATGTTTACAGAGACCGAAATTTTTGAGCCAATGCGGAAATTGGTCACAGCATGAGGCATTAAAGTTGCTCACTTCACATACAAACCAAAGCAGCTCACCGAAAGGGCGTAACTGCTTCCGACAGCCGCCGCCATGTCTTTGCGGCCTCCCATGACGCGTATGGCGGGCGCAGCAGCGGAAACAAACAATGTGTGTCTCATGCGACATGTGCCTCAAAGCTGAATCTAAGTACACCGTTACACCGGAATCATTCTCGTCACGCAACAAGAGGGAGTTTCTGCAAAAATCCTGCAGGCTATCCCCCAGTTCTTCTCCACAAAGCCATCATGCAAGTCTCACCGACGCCATCGGATGATGACAGCATTGTTAGTCCTGAGTCGCACCACGGGAGAACGCGGAATTTGTGTGTTTCTCCGAGCGCACCACACTATTTCAACTGTCAGAGACTGTATAGAAGGATAATTCTTGAAAAAAAAAATTGCTTCACTTACTGCTAAATTGCCGTCGTCAGGTCCACACGTTCCACGACAGCATGTCTCGGACCCCTGGCTTCCGAAGCGCATCGAGACACCTAACCCACTCAGCAAATCGCCAAGCCTTGTAAAAAAAATTGCTCCAGACCAACCAACCTCAATCCCTTAAAACACTATATAGCCACGAGCAGCATTACACACGCACCACATCACAGCTCATCCTCATTTTAATACATCTGTGCCCGTTCTACACACCTCAAGCACTCAATGCCCCGCACCGCCTTGCTAGCGCTCGCCCGACAGTCCCTGCGTCATCGCCATCCCATCGCACCCACCTACCACCACAACCGCAGCCTCCTACAGCAGCAGCAGCCGCCGCAGCGCACCTTTTCCATGTCTCTCAGCACACAATACTCGTCGTCATCCAAAGACGAGCCAGACAACGCCGCCGCCGCCGACGCCGCCACAAGCCAGACGCAGCAGCAGGGCCTGCCGGCGCCAGGCGAGGGCACGCCCATCACGCTCGACGTCAGCGGCGAGGGGTCCACGATCAAGCTGTCGGACCTGGGCCCGCTCGTCGTCAACGTCGATGGCACCGTGTCGCGCATCAACAACTGGAAGGAGATGACGGAGGCGGAGCGCGAGACGACGGTGCGCATGGTCAGGCGGCGCAACAAGCAGCGTCTGGACGCGTTCATGAAGCAAAAGGAGGAGCAAGGGGGGGCGCAGTAAAAAAATCAGCTGTGCTCGTGAAGATTGAATAGGTAGGCGTTTTTTTCTTTTCTTCAATATATGGGGTCCAGGAGAGGACATTTACACAAACACGGCCTGTGGAACATGAAGGTGCAGAACTGCAAGGGCGGGATGCGAAGATCGGATCAAAAATGCAGTGGCCTTATTTAGATGGTATAATAGCATAGCGTTGAAGCATTTTAGGTAATCCACTTCCATACCACCTCTTCCAAGAAGAGCCTTGTCCTGCTGAAATAAGAACAAGAATAAGAACAAGAATAAGAACAAGAACAGCGAACTCCAGTATACATACGTGCAAAGAAAGGAAGGCGTACAGTGACGCCAAGTATAAACGTCAAAAACGACGTTACAAGAGAAACAGGATGTTGTAACAAGGTTGTAATCATTAACACGTATTCGTCTCGTCTAGATGAAATAGCAACTGCCAATCAGAGTCTGTCGTCATGATTGTCCCACAGTGCATTCAGATTTGGACCGCCAGCTGCTCGGTCCCCTATGCTCCCCATGATCCGTGTTCCGCCCCGCCTCATGCGCCGACCAAGATCCAGGCTTTATCGGAAAGAGGATAGAAATCACACAAAGCCTCCCAGATATATATAGACAAGTTAAAAAAAAAAGCAATCAAGATCAAACAATCAAGTAACCAAGATAACACCGCCAAGGGAAGAACGCCAGCTTTCACCCTTACAGGTTCAAAGCATTTCACTTTTTAAGAAATAGACTTTATGCACCACGTTTGTGAAGCTACCGGTCCTCCTTGGAGGCGACTGCGGCACTCGACTCGGCCTTGTTGAGCTTGCTGCCGGCCTGCTTGGTGAACTCCTTCCACAGGGCAGAGATGTCTTCGTTGCCCTCGTTCTTCTCGACGAGCAAGTTCTTGAGCCACTTGTTCTCAGTCTCGAGCTGTGAGACCTTGTTCTCCAGGTCAGTCACCTTCTGGGACATTTCCTTGGCGGACTTCTCGAGGGCCTGCTCGCGCTGCTTCTTCTTGATGCGGAAGCGGGCGCTGGCGGCGGTGTTGCGGCGGCGCTTGTCCTCCTCGGCGGCAACGCGGGAAGCCTCCTCAAAGTTGATGGCCTGGGTCTGGGGAGCGATGGGCTCGGCCTTGTGCTTGACCTCGGCTGACCGGGCGGGAGCAGCGTGATACTGGGCATTCTGGTGAGGCATCTGGGCGCCATGGTTGGGCTGCAGAGGTTGGAAGTTGTGGTTGGCTTCGGCAAAGGTGTTCATCTGGGGCGCATATGTGTTGTTGAACTCGTTGAAGGTGAAGTCATCTATAGTCGGGCGGGCGGCCGTGTTAGTCAACCGCTATATCAGGTACATAGCATTGCGCTGCTGTATAAGAGTGTACTGCAATTGCAGAGGAGAGCGAAAAAAGGACGGATGCAAGGGCAAAAGTTAAGCGAATAAGCAGATCAAGAGAGAGAAAATGAAAGGTTATAGCAACAAGACAACCTTATCAAGAAGCCCTCGAGTCCGCATTCCACACCCATCAGGGCCGTGCGGCCGACAAGATTGGGTGTGTTGATTGAGGGGCCCCGGCATCACGAGATATTGCACCATCGGTCCCGCCATTTGTAAGCCCCAGACGCAGGTTGCAGCAGGGCCCCACTTCCTGCACAGGCGAGGGTCTTGACAGGCTGGCCGGGACAGTTGGCTGTCCCAATAACGGCGCGTCCAAGCTGCCATGTCGCAATTTGCAAGGAGGCGGGGATATTGTGCCAGAGGTACAGATGCAAGTCTGCTCTAAGCTGATGCGTGTGGGAGGGGTGATTGTGTGTACGCAAGCCGACCTGGGATTCTTTGCACTACCGCGCTAGAGGTGCTAGCGAGGTAGCCTCAGATTGGCCAGATAGACTTGCTTCAACCGGTTTTGGGCGAGGAGATTTGCATAGATTTGCACAAAAAGAAGAAAAATGGCAATCAAACGTAAGAAAATTGAAACATACTGGAAATGAAGTCCAAGTTGGGCATGTCACCCATGACAGAGGGTGCAGCGCTCACATCATCCGATGCAGGCGTGGCATGAGTCGTCTCCTTGACAGGCTGAGCCTGGAAGTCGGTGTTTTGACCAGTCTCAAAGTCAAAGAACTCGGTGTTGGTGAAGAGAGCCAGATCACCCTCCATGTTGAAGTTTTCGTCGACAGAGCCCTCTTGGGGAGAGATGGTGTTGAGATCGCGCAGGTAGTTGGACACGTTGGGACCGTGTCGACCGTTGTAGTTGGACATTTCTTTTTTCGTCTACCAAGTCCTTGACGGAGCTTGCGGTTGTCTGACGATTCCGGAGATGATTCTGGATCGATTTGATGATGAAAATATCAATCACGCTCTCGGCGAGTCAAGTCGGAAGAAGCCGCAGCGCTATGACGTGGTCGCAACAGGTAGAAAAGTCGCGGTCGACGATTTCGATCGTGTAAATTGTGAAAAATTCGACGGGGATAATTTCGTCGCAGAAACGTCGTCGAGCCGATGCGTGTCGTAGGTCGCTTTGGGTGAGTAAAGGAGGAAAAGCGTTCGTGGTTGTTTGCGGAGAGAGGCAAGAATCGCGGGGCGGCGAGGTGGATATTGAATGAGTCTTTTGCGGACTTTTTTCGCTCGCCGAGGGGCTCCGATAACGTCTGTTCCAGTGGGTGGGCAGGCTGGCAGCGAGCATAACCGAGGGCTTTGGGGGGTTAATGACAGTGGGACACGCAGCCTACAGGAGCCTTTGGAGCCCTGGAGCCTGCCACCTGCAAACGGTGCCACTGTGGGAGCGCCGCCTTGGTTTCTTTGCGTTTGGTGGGTCAATTTCAGCGGGTAACGTGCCAGTAGCGAAGACATTTTTTTCCCTGGTGGTCCGAGACACTGTGGCCAGACTCGAAGAGACCCCAGAGACAATAGCGAGCCCTACTGGCTGGCTGGCTGGCTGGCTGGCTGGCTGCTGCTCCGAGGCGGTGCTTAGCAATCAGCAGAGTGTCTTTCAAACTGGGCTGAGGGCTGGTAGTGGGGCTGAGCTTAAATTGCACCAATAGCGGCATGCATTAATAGATCTCGTCCAATCAACATCACCAGCTGCAATTCGAAGACCTTATCTTCGCCCCCACTGAGCAGCCATCCTGCCACCACTCAGCTGCAGGGCCCACTTGGCAATGGCTTGTTTGGGCAAATCCCATTAAGTAAATCTTTGTTGTGTAATCAGTTCAATTCCCACATGCATCACGCTGCACGGCACTATACGGCGCTGCAACTCCGTCCACGTGCTGGAGCCATGCCCAGTTGCACACTCACTGGCTTGTTTGCTGGCCAGCTTCGGTGCTTGTCGACCTGTCTGCCAGTTCTGGCAGCGAGGCAGCAGCTCCTGTTGCTCCGTACTGCCGACAATCAGGGTTCGTCAGACAAGAGACGACGATCGCGGCCTGCACTAGTACGCAGTACATACATGACAGCTCAATGACAGTGCCCCTGACCCGCGCGAGTATCAATGACAATTTCCTCTTCTGCCGATGGCGGCCGCCCAAGTCTCAACGCCATCATGACGTGCTGCAGGCCGCATTACCAACTGAGGCTAACCGAACCGAAACGCACTCCCCGCAGCACACTTCGGCTCTGCCTGCCTGAATCTGTTCAGAAAGGTCTCATGCGTAAATCTCCGGAGACTTGTCCTGCAGCTGCAAATCTTAGTTGGCTGCTGGCCACTTCGAACCACCCACCTGCCATGTCCAAGCGGCTAGCCTAAAGCAACAGACGTGACATCAAACCAAAACCACCCGTGATTGAGAAACTGATCAAGATTTTTTCCCTCATAAATTGGTCATCCCAAATACTAATTATAGTGAAACAATAATTAAATTACCTCCCGCAGAACATGCTGTCTGGATGCCCGGAGATAGAACAAAAGTAAAAGTACATGATCTATAAGCCAATGTTGCAGAGATATGCTACCGCTACCACGCCAGCTTCGTCTTTCCCTCCTCAATTTGAATGCCAAACTGTTTCGTGGCCAGCCCGTAGCTCTGGCCGACAGCCTCGCTGCCGTACACCCGCATCTGCTTCTCAAACTCTGCCGTGAGTCCCTCCCTGAAGCCGGACGCCTCGCCGAGCAGACGGCCCAGCAGAGCCGAGTCTCGCAGGGCCGTGTTGGCGCCCAGACCGCCAGCCGGCGTCATGCTGTGCGCGGCGTCACCAATGACCGTCACCCTCGGCACGTTAGGCCACTCGGGGACTCCAGAGGGCGTGGAGCAGGTAATCTTCCAGAACGCGGCGTCTTCCACGCGCATCTGGTCCACCAGCGGCTTAAACCGAGGGTTCCAGTCTCTGGTGAGGTCCTTGGCAATGGAGGCGGCCGCCTCGCCGACGATGCTGTAGTTATCGTTGGGCGCGTTGATGACGCCCGGCGGCGCCGTCATGGTCCAGCCAAACTCGAGGCTGTCGTCTTCCAGCTCGCCGGGCCGCACGTTGGTGATGATGCTCGCGCCCTTTCCACGGATGGAAAAGACACCCTCGCCGAGATTCTTAAATGCTGAGGTGGGAGCCTGGCCGTGAATACCGCGGGCTCCGGTGTCGTAGGTCTTGAGCTGGCCTCCCGACACTTGCTTTGCAATCTTGGAGTAGATGCCGTCGCCGGCAACCAGCAGAGACCCTTCTTCAGACTTGGATCCGTCTTCAAAGATGGCGTGGACACCATCATCGGTGAGTTCGTAGCCAGCCACCTTCTTGTTCCACTGGATGTGCTTCTCGAGGCCTTTGGCGAATATCTGGCGCATGTCGCCTCGCGCCATGCCAATCACCTTGCCCCCGCGAGAGGACAAGCCGCTTCCTACCGTCAGATTTTCTTGCAGCTTTTCGCCAGTCAAGGCGTCCAGCACCGACATGCCTGCGCCGCCCGTCTTGCCGCTCTTGCTCCAGAACAGCTCCCACAGCTCCGGGCTGAGGACCGACTCCACGGCGTCCAAGCCTTCGGCAGATAGCCGTAGTCGGTACCCCTGTGCGCGAAAGACGAATGACACGTCCCGCTCAAAGATCTGGAACGGGATATTCGAGCGCAGCAGAGACTGGCCGAGGAGAAGCGACGCCAACCCGCCACCGGAGATGAGAACTGGCTTTGTATCTGCCATTGTTTTGTTTTTCGTTGTCAATGTGTTTACTTTGAAAGATGTCGTTGGATTTACTTTTGCCGAGATATAAGATTTACAAATTTGAGTATTTATATTTCCTAGGTGATGACGGTCATTTGGCAGCTTCGGCTACTGTTTTCAACCCTCGGATCCGTTGCAAAGAGCGAGCGCCGATGTTTGAAGCTTAATTGTAAGCAACCGCGCGCTAGCGGGGCTGTAATTGTCAGCGTTCCACAGCCCACTGTAGCTATTTCGAAGTCTGGTTTTTGCCTCACCTGGTGAGGATCACTGAGATTTTAAAGGATTACAAAGATATCGCAGACTCTCGGGAATCGCGATTAAGCTGCGGAGCGACCCCGTCATCGCCGGAGGCGCTGGCATTGCTCGACCGATTGTAGCTCTCAGATGATGCACGGACATGATCCGGTTACGCAAATACCTGTGGTCGATCAATAAGAGATTTTATGGTCCAGGTCTGATAAAATAGCATGAAAAATAGTACAAAGGCTCAATGGGTTCGTGTTTCCAGGTTGGTGGCGATGCCTTTACCGCACACAAGCTGTAAAGAGAAAACCACAAAGCAAGACGGGCACCCAAAACGCCGCAGTAAAACTGTAGGTATGCTTTCGCACAAAATACTACATGCTGACAGGTATTTCGACACTGGCATTAGTGGCCGCAAATCGCTGCTTGTTGCGTATATACTGCCGCGCTGTAATAAGCTCAAATCTACCTCTTGCGTTGCGGAGGAGACCCTCGGTACACTCTACTTGGCCTGCCCGGCTGGCAAATATAGGATCATTTCAAAGAAGACTATTCCATCCATTCTGAACTAATATGACTCACAAAATGCACTGAGCGTCCCCAATCATTCGCTGGTTTCTTGGGCATGCCAGCCTAGGCACACCACGGCGGCACTGATTTACTGCGAGGGAAGAGGTCGTAGACCTGAGAAAATCCTGAACAGACGTGGCTAGTAAAATTCTTGCATCGGTCAGATATTTTACAATGGTGTGGGACGAGATGGCATAGCGCGCTGCATAACCCCTATCCTCCAGGTGTTCAGTCGCGATTGCGCCATTGCGCCATCGATGCCTTCATTCGGTACTTGGACACCACTCCATGGCAGCGGCCTATTTCGGCTTGGGTCGGTTTCTGATGGTTCCTTGAAATAAGATTATCGCACAAATTGACTACTGCTGCCCCTAATTGCCGAAACGACAGGTCTACTGGCCCCCGGTAGATTTTGATAGCTGATACACCAGTAGATCTTGACCCCAATGCACACATAGACCGTGTGTATACTATGCTCTGCGAGACAGCATTAGCCTTGCAAGGTTGCATGTACTCTGAATCATTGTCTTTCAATCACAGAAAAAGTAAAGTAAGCTAAATTTTTAGGTTCATATACTTGTATTTGTATTTTTGTTATATATGTACTGTATGTACTATAGGTACTTCACGTACCAAGCCATGTGATCACGGCAAATCCTTTCTGTTTTTACATTTCCTTTCACCTAATTTATATTCTCCTGCATATCATGTCTCATTTCGAATAAATTCTTATCAATCGCGCCATCTAGCACTTGGAGTAGATGGCGTTGGCGAACATGGCGTAGCTGTCGGCGTTGGTGAGACTCTGCTGGGTGGACAGCTTGCGGATGGCGTCGTAGCCGTAGCCGTTGTCGCGGGTGCCGGCGACCTCGCTGAGATGAGTGACCTCGTGGAGGGTGGTGGTGGACTGGTCCTGACGGTGGCAGCCGGTGGTCAGGTTGGGGAGCTTGTCCCAGTAGAGGTCGCAGTAGACCATGAGGCTGCGCGAGGGCTGGGTGTAGGCCAGGACGCGGTCGCCGCAGCCGCCGAACTGGTCGGTGCAGTAGTACTTGGAGGCGCCGCCGTTGGTGGAACCGCACTCCTGGGCAACCTTGTTGAAGACGTTGACAATGGTGTTGCGGGTGCTGCTGGAGGAAGACTTGAAGTACTCCTCGACCTTGGCCGCGGGACCAGACTTGGCGGCCTGGGCAGCGGCGTTGGAGAGGGAGACGCAGTTCTTCAGAGCGTTGACGGTGCCGGACTTGCGGTCGCCGGTGCAGTCGCTCTGGACGTGAGTGCGCTTCTCGTAGCGGGCCTGGATGGCGCTGTGGACGGCCTGGGCGACGGCACCGTCGACCTCAGCCTCGATAGAGTTGGAGGCGTAGGCGACAGAGCCGACGAGCGTGTTGTCGGCCTCGTTGGCGTACGAGAGGATGCCATTGGAGGAGATGGAGTACTTGCCACCGGCGGAGAGATCGTGCGTCTCGGCAAGGTGGAAGGTGACCTCAACGGACTGGCCAGCATCAATCTTCTGGAAGTCCTCATCGGTCAGGTTCTCGGTGCTGAGGCGGAGACGAAGACCCTGGAAATCGATGTTGCTGCCTGAATTCTGCGTTAGTGAAGTGCTGTTGTTTCGATGGAATAGGAGGCTTACCGTTGGCGGCGACATCAGCCTTCTCAGTGTGGGCATTGTCAAAGATGGTGCCGTGCTTGAAGATCTTGAGGTTGTCCTTGCCGTTGTTGGTGATGGTGGCCTTGATCTCACCAGAGTTACCGGCAGACTCGATCTTGATGTCAAGAGGAGAAGGGGCAGCAGAGGGAGCGGCGGCAGCCACGGAGGCCAGAGCGGCGGCGAGGGTGAAGAACTTCATGGTGACGAGAGGGAGAAGATGTGATGGAGGCCGTGATGGAAGAGGATGAGAGGCAGTTGAGGATGATGCACCTTGATGGTCAGAATTTCGAATCATACACGGCACAACTGGTGCTTTTATAGATGAGAGAGTGGCCAGCCATGCGTCGCTGACCACAGTCATCCCAGGGGTATCAGCGACGCTATTCACAGCATTGCACTGAGTAGCTGCCCAATTGGGAAGTCTCCTTTTTGGCACCGAACGCTAGTTCGGCGATCGTTTTCAATGGACTGGGGAAACCCATTGGCCATCCTTCGCCCAGGCAGCTTCATGCTCGATGTGACTTGCCCGAAATCGCCAACGCCGTCTTGGCAGACGCGCCCAATGCCATGTCAGCACTACTCGAGATCCTCGGGCACTACCTCCACAGCAACCGTTTTTAAGTTGCAGAAGAAGCGTAAAGACGCTTATGCTGACCCTGCACAGGCTATGAGCTTCAGGCAGCACGGCAACTGGAAGATCTCGGGTTGGGGGCCAATATGGACTGTGGTGGCGTTCTTCACATATGTTGTTTTGTTTCACAGCAAATGGTTGGCAAAGCAAGGGTGTCCCGGGCTCGATGGCCTCTTGTCGCATCTGCCGCCAACATAGAGTTTTGCAAATACCTTTTCCTTTTTTTAAGTGTCGAGGTTGGTGGAATAAAGCATTTCGGACATGTTAGCATTCTGCTAACACATTTCGCCGCTACCTCTCCTGCCTAATGCAGACTACGCTTGTGAAGTCCTATCCACACTATCGGATGATCACATTTCGTCGCATTACTGAAAGGATGGCAGAGTCCCACTCGAACCATGCTATCTGTTTTGTATACATTTACCGAAAGATTGCCTTGGGTCGGTCTGGCCGCACGTGCGAGGATATGGCAGGACAAAATCGGCAAACTGCCCAATACAAGGTTTCTTGAGTTTCTTCCATGACAATAACATCCGCAGTACGTATAACCCGATAAATTCACCGAAGTTCCGGGATGTATTCCCCGTCGCATGAGGAACTATAGCGGGGAAGCCAACGTGCAGGAGGGCTATTGGCGGCTTCTTTCCCCTCACTTGTTCCTGAAACACTAAGCAACTTAACAATAACATGAAGGCTATTTCAGCTATGGGGTGTTGCAGCAAACTAGACTTATGTGCCTGCCTTGTTGGTCAAAGTGAGAGCCACTAAGATGGTGGCTGGCGGCTAGTCATTTGCGTGCATGACGATCCTCTCATCCCGGAGCGCCCCTGTTGGAGCAAAGTCAGCCCAGCACGACGCCACGGACGAGCCGATCACGCTGAATCCGAGGACATCTCCGTAAGCAGCACGATTCATTTAGGCAGCTGCTTGGCAGGGACCACTGGCACAGCTCACCGACGAATGTCTTGGATTATACTCGTCAGAACAGTCAGTTTCTCTTACAGGCATGGGTTAGTGTTCCTGTATTTGTCCTACGCCGGTGGAGAGGCCGTTAACGTCAGGCGAGCATAGTAACCGACGTTGCATAAAAATAGCAGCTCGCCCTAAAACCATTTCCAATGCAACTCGTAGGGACTGCGGGCTAACTAACTAGTTTCTTAGCGAGCAAACCAAGGGGTTGGGTTGGTTATCTGCCGGCTTCTAATTTTGCCAGTGGCCGGAGCGTCTTCCAGAGATGGTAGGTGCCAGCTGCTGCGGGGACGACTGGAGTTTGGCATATCCGTGCTAGTGCACTGAGAGCCGGAAATAGAAAGAACTCGAGACAGAGGCCATCTTGGTTGCCGCTGTCAAGGGACGAAATGGTCCGCGACCAAAACTACGAAAGCCGGACATTGGAATGGCGAGAAGCTGCTGTTGGTGGCTGCCTGTGTCAAGTTGCCGACGGTTGGGCGGGATTTCACCATCCTTTGTCGAGGAATCATCATGCGAGTTTCATACAATCCATAATCAAGAAACTCAAGCAAATAAATACACAGATTCAAATACAGAATATGTCTACTTTGGCTCAACAGATTTAATTGCAGTGGCAAGTCACCCAAGAATAATACAGTGGGCCACTGAAGACCATCTTCAGCGGACGCAATCGAGTTTTTAGGGCATTTAGTGGGGAGCTACAGCACCTCGTGGCAATGCTCCAGCGCCAACGTCCACTAACTTGCCGCTGTATTTCTTCGCCGCCCCCGCAAAAGCTGGCCTTGGCACCTGTTTTATGGTGAGCCAAGCCAGATTTGCGGCGCGCGACGCGTCTTCCAGCTGTTTGGCTGCGTGGGGCATCTTGAATTGCATCGTTGAGAAATCACCACTACACTCCATCTGAAGCCAATTGTTTCTGCTTCGGCTATTCTACCATCTGCATCTGCATCTGCCTCCGCCTTGAGTTGTGGGACGCGCCCAGCCGTCGCCATGTCTCGACTCTCCATCCCAACCACGGCCCGGCTGCCCTCGTCCCTCCGCGTCGACCCCTCCAACCTGGTCGTCATCAAGAGCCTGAACCGTCTGTCTCGCGAGTCGCTCATTGCCCTCGCGCTCGACTGGCTGGACGAGGGCACCGTCTCCAACGCCATACCGTATCTCGACCGCCGCGGGCCCGACGAGGAGCCCGACGGCGACGACCTCTACCCGCCATGCCAGACCATCGCCGAGCTCCAGCAGCTCTACATCGACATGCAGGAGCAGAGGGGTTCCAAGCGCGACGTCGTGAGCCGCGTCCTCGAGGGCGACTGGCGGCACGGCCTCACGCTCTACCAGCTTGCCATGGTCGACTTTGCCTACCTCGACGAGCACCCCGCGTCCCAGAAATGGACGGCCTACAAGATTCTCCCGCTCACGGCGCCAACCCACGATGCCGACGACGAGACCCTCAAAGTCGACGAAACGAGCTTGCAAATACCGCGCTTCCATCCTTCTACGTTTCTGCAAAACTTGCAGGACCAGGTGCTCCCGGATGTCAAGGCGCACTACCATTTCTACCGACCAAGCGACTATCCCGTTCTGATGCTGCGTGTCTTCGCGATCGATTCTCCTTATAACAGCCAACTTGCCCTCTCCTCTGCCGGTAGCAATGGGACTGCGACAAATTATACATCCTCGCGCACCGTGTATCTCGCGTTCCCCGACGGCTCGCCGAATCTCTACATTTCCAAGTCGCAATCAATGGGTGCCTCGGCGCATGGCGAATCGCGCAGCTTACAGAGTTTAATCGTCAAGGGTGTGCCGAAAGCGCTGTCTAGACCTCGACAAAGATTTACTCTCAAGAACTCGGGTCTCACCAGTAGAAATTTGGACGCTCTCCTGGATCGCAAAGGTCCCGGACGAGGGAATGCTGCCGGTGGAGGCTGGAGCATCTACGCCAACGAAAAGAATAAAAAATCTCCTCTGGACTCTGTACTACCTCCAAATCCCCTATCGGCATCTGAGCACAGTCGAAAGCGAGCCTCACCGTTGACGCAACAGCGGCGCGAGGCAAAACGCACCAGGCTGGTTGCCAAGGGTCGCTTCGGAGACTCTGCCATCATCAGTGACGGAAAGGGCGTGGAGCGACTCGACGTCGTGATACAAGACCCGTACCCTTCTGTGAACGGCGTCGACGTGCAGGGCTCTGATAACGACAACGCGGCGCCAACGACTGGTAGAAGAGGGCGACGGAGGAGTTTGGATGCCGTGCTGGAAGAGGATGATGGCGAGGCGGCGGCTGCGCCGGCATCTCGTGCAGGCGCCGATTCGTCGAGGTGGACGCCCAATGTCCGAATTACGTTTCAAGGTACACATGTCTTTGCTGGTATACGGCAGCTGGTGGAAGCTGGCATAATTGATGGCGAACGCATGCCTGGCTGGATGACTGGCGAAGACGGCGTGACCGCAGGCGTTGTACGCCATGGCCGTATAAAAGGAAACAAGGGCTCTGGAATATAAGAGCTTCATGATGTTGGTTCAGCAACTCGCTTTTTATGTATTTATGATCTAGCGCTGTTTAGATATCATCTTTGAAATAATGATACCCCAGGATACGACATGTGTGTCTATCTCTATTTCTGTTTCTAAATAAATACGCTTTTTCTTCCGTGTATTGTCTTCATGCGCTCTCGCCCAGGTCAAACACCTTGTTTGTGTTTCTCCAAGCAGCTTCGCACACTTCCTCGACGGAAATACCCTGGATGCCAGCCACAATCTTGGCAATGCGCTCAATCGTGCAGGGCTCATTGCGGCCTTTGACCATGCAGCCTTCGGTCCAGTTCTTGGTTGCTTTGAAGCGCGACGGCACTTCAGGCTCCTTCTTCTGGTTCTTCCTCTTGTTGTTGTGGTTCGGCTGCTTCTGGGGCTTGTGCCTCTTCTGGGTGCCGTCGGCCTCAGCAGCAGCATCCGGCGCGGCGGCTGACTCGGCGGCCGGCTCCGGCTGCTCGGCGAGCTCCTCGACGAGGTACTTCCAGCCGGCGTGGCTGGGGCGCACCTCGCACCAGGGGCCGTCCGTCTCGAGCATGATGCGGTCGAGCGGCAGCTCCTTGACGACGGCGCAGTTCTCCTCGGTCTTGAAGCTGCACCCGTTGATGCCCACGTACAGGCCCAGCTCGAGCAGCTCGCGCATCTCCTCGAGCGAGCCGGTGAAGCTGTGCACGACGCCGCCGCGCTTCAGGTTCTCGAGCCGCGGGCCGAACGCGTCCTTCATGAGGCGGGCGAAATCTTCGGCGGCGGCGCGCGAGTGCAGGAACAGCGGCAGCTGCGGCTCCATGGCGGCGGCCACCTTGAGCTGCTCGGCGAAGCTGTGCAGCTGCACCGTCTTGTTGCAAAAGTGCAGCCGGTCGTAGTCGAGGCCGAACTCGCCAAAGGCGATCAGGTGGCCGGCACCGGACGCCTTGGCGTCTGCGAATATCTGCTTCAGACGGGTGATGTTGCTGGCTGACTTTTGGAGATCGACACTGCCTTTGGGAATGGGCGCCGACGGATCTGGGTCGCAGGGGGCCGTGTGCTCCTCATCATGGGCGGTGGATTTACCACCGCCAAATATGCTGCTGCTGCATGGATGGATACCCGCGGTGTAGTAAACGGCGCCGGCTGTTGGTTTGGATGCAGTGTGAGCAAGCTGTTACCAGAGTAGTAGGCCGGGTTCTCGCGAAAAACTTACGATACTCCTTTGCGAGGTCGGCTGCGCCTTTAATGCTATGCCAATCCGAACCAGTCACCAGCAGTTTTGTGCATCCCACTTGCTTGGCTCTGTCCATGACAGCTTCCAGGTCATCGGGGTGCTTCTGGTGGCCGCGGTATTTCCCGCGGTATACACGATCTGCGAGGTTGATGCCAATCTGGCTACGGTTAGCTGCACGTCCAAGGAGACATCGTATGCCCAAACGCGAGGGCATCTTACATCGACATATCTGGGGTTATATGACGGCGCTGAGGGTTCAGCGACAGGCTCTGTTGCTGCCATGATGCGCGTTGTGTGGTGAGTCAGGCGCTGCGGAGAGAATCGGTGCGATAATGATTGTTGGATGAAACGAGGTCTAGGGTGGCTGTGGTCAATTTTCTGACGCTGCAGATTTTCTGTAACTTGGTGGCAGTTTTGGCTTACCTTGGTCGAGTGAGCATCTATTGTGTTTATATAGATGGTTGTGTGTTTTGAGAGGGAGTCATTCACCGACTCTGAGTCACCAATTCTCAATTGTGCGAGGTGTTCTGAGCTGATGGAGTGGCTAGTTCGCATTCTGAGGTTGAGTTCGGAAAGGCTAGTTGTTTGAGGTGGGTCAGGCGTTTGTCTGGATGACACAGCTACTGCGACTCTACATAGTAAGCAACAAGGCAAGAAATTATATGCTGAGATGTAATATATCATAACGCAGACTATAGTATATGCATACTCTGCTCTCGTTCAAGAAAATACGCAATCAATTGCCCTGAAGATATCGCGTCTAGTGGTTGCTCGACTGAGGAACGCGGCAGCGCCGACGCCAAGCAGAACCCAGCCAAGTTTCTTAGCCAGCCTTGAGAGAATCATAAAATCAAGCCCATGGAGCATTTGCAAGAATTCAACCTCATCATTTACATATGGGAATGGAACATCCGGCACAGGAACACCGAGGAACTTGCACAGCGGCTCCCACCCATCTTTGAAATCAAACTCAAGCACCTGTTCTGCTGGCACAATCCTCCGTACCATCTGATAGTGCTCACGGTGACGCTCAGGCAGGATCTTGTACGCCTCGCGCTTCGAAAATGTCCCTAACCAGCCCATGGACACGTAGTAGTAGGCGGCCGAGGTTGTAGTGTCAGCCCACGGCCCGAGGGTGCACTTGATGAAGCCGCCCACGCCGCAGTATACCCTGTCAATCAGCACGCGACAGTAGCTGCGCGCCCACCTGTCGACGGGTCGCTCCACGACGATGACTTTGGCTTCTGGGTAGGCAGTGATGAGCTGCTCGCTAAACATGCTCCCCAGGTCGGTGGTGCAGCGATACCGCCCGACGAGCCGATCCCAGTCCGCGCGTGTCCACGGCAGCAGGGGATCATATGCGGGCAGAAACTTGGGCAGCTTGCCGTCGTGCGCGCTCAGTCGGCTCCGGAGGAAGGGAAACGTGCACCACGCCGCGTGCGTCCAGGCAAAGACCTCGCGCGTGCCGTTGTCACGCATGCCATGCTGGACAGGACCGACGCCGAGAATATCTAGTGCTGTTGCGAGCGACAAAGTCCCCGAGCGAGGGAGGCCCGCGCAGATAATGCCATGGCCAGTCGCGAAGGTGCGCTTTTGAGCGGAAGTAGGCTTGTCCATTTTTGGTGATGGAGAGGACTGTGGAGAGAGATGAGAATCTTTCGGCTACAGCTTTTCCCCTGCTTGGGGTTAAATCAGTATTTGATATTGTTGTCACGACAATCAGGCTCCGAGACTTGGTTAACTAGTGCTGCGCTTTCTGTACTAGCGAGGGTTCATCCTGGGCCAGAGAATACATGCGTCGAGATACCCCTGTCAAACTTGCGTCAAGAACAAAAGACACGAGGCTGCACAGAGCTGCGACAATATGACTCCTGAAATCTAAGCTTATCGGAATCCGACCGTGACCGAGCCTCGAACCGAAATCACAACGTCGTACATGGGCAGATTCAGATCGATAACACGGCGCCGTGTTTAACAAGAGGAAAACATGGGTCTCCGCCAACTGTTGTGAGATGAGCGCATTCCAGATGATATATGTGAAGTGAGTACTCTGGAAAAGAGGTGAAATTCATGACCACCCCGCCTTAAACAGCGGAGAGTTTGTAAATTATCCGTGTCTTTCATTCCCATTGTATCCTTGACGCCAAGATGCAGCCAGCCTCCCGTTCACGCATGAAGTGCCTGTATAAATGATACACGTGACAGCGCGTCAGAGCGCGAAACGCGGTCGATGCACCAGCCACCAGATTACTTCCGCTGATAACAGAGCCAAGGAAAAGGAAAAAAAGAAGCAGCAGGTACTCGGCAGAAGCCGATCGCCGCGACTATTTCCGAAACCATGGTTAGAATTGAAAAGTAGATGCTACCGTACTTGAGCCTCAGCTTTTCTGCGCGTCGACCGTTGCCCAAACGTAGTGGCCAAGAGGCCAGCGACCCGTACTAAGGACCAATAACTACACTTCAACCAATTTGAATGCTTTCGTAGCATCAATTCCTAGGTAACGGCTTGGTTGAGGCTGCCATTTAGCTTATAAATAGCAGTTCCACGTTCAGTTTATAAGCAGCCAATGCAGTCTGCCACCTACCTCTCACAGTGCGCCACACGCATCTTGAGACCTATAGCAGCGGCGTTTGCGAAATGTACACTATTGAACCCCTCGCCAATCGGCACACAAAGTCGCTAGTTCATATAGGTGGTGGAAACACTTACTTTCATTCACGCTTACATTAGCCAGGTACAAGCACGGACACCCTGGTGGCCTTGTCTCGCATTCCCTTCGATTCCCTTCGGTCGCCGTTCGCCGTTAAAGTGCAGCGACCAGTTCACGTGACTCCGCGCCACAGTGCAAAACGCGCCTGGCCTGCCACTTTAAGTGGTTGCGTCTGGATGATGGTAACGTGAGGAAGCAGCGAAAAACGCTCCAGAATGGCGATATTATGCTCGTTTGAAAACTAGGCATGATCCTTGATAGCTATGAAAAATAATTAATATTTTATTCCTCAATTTTGAGCCTCAACGGCGCCCGAACCACGCAAACATCGTCCTTGACCGTGGCCCTAGCTCCACTGCCTCAGGCCGCCACAGGGCCAGTTTAATGGATTCCTAGGCTTTGTCATTGTTGTCGCGCTAGCTTTTTGGCGTCGCGTAGCAAAAACACGCGCTCGAGCATAAGAAGCCCGTTCCACCGTCCCTCTCTACGCGTCTTCTTCACTCTTCCCATCTCCAGCATCTGCTTCTGCATTACACCAAAGGCCTCGACTTGCAAAGGCTATTACCCTCACAACTGCTGTCTGTATCCTGGTTGATACTTGCAGCTTTGAGAGTAACCAACTCTTTCTTCGCCTCGTCTTTTCAGCCCACAGTCGTCGCATTGTCGACGCCATTACGTCGCCGCCATGTACGTGAAGAAGAGAGGTAAGTCGCGATGCATCCATCCTTTCTCGCCATGCAGCTGCTAATGCACCCCGCAGATGGACGCCAAGAGCGTGTCCAGTTCGACAAGATTACTGCTCGTGTCTCCAGACTGTGTTACGGTCTCGATCCTGACCATGTCGACCCCGTCGCCATCACCCAGAAGGTCATCTCCGGTGTCTATGGTGGTGTTACCACCATTCAGCTTGACGATCTCGTAAGATGACAATTGCATTGTAATGCGGCCGCCCTCATTGCTAACTCCAAATCAACAGGCCGCCGAGACCGCCGCCTACATGACCGTCACCCACCCTGACTACGCCATCCTCGCGGCCCGCATTGCCGTTTCCAACCTTCACAAGCAGACCAAGAAGCAATGGTCTTCCGTCATCAGCGACTTGTACCACTACGTCAACCCCAGGAACGACCGTGCTTCTCCCATGATTGCCAAGTCTACATACGAGTGCGTCATGAGACACAAGGAGGAGCTTGACTCCGCCATCGTCTACGACCGCGATTTCAACTACCAATACTTTGGTTTCAAGACTCTGGAGCGCTCCTACCTTCTCAAGCTTAACGGCAAGATTGTTGAGCGCCCCCAGCACATGATCATGCGTGTCGCTGTCGGCATTTGGGGTGACAACATCGAGCGTGTTGTCGAAACCTACAACCTCATGTCGAGCAAGTTCTTCACCCATGCCTCCCCTACCCTCTTCAACGCTGGTACTCCACAGGCCCAGCTGTCTTCCTGCTTCCTGGTTGACATGAAGGATGACTCCATTGAGGGCATCTACGACACCCTCAAGTCCTGCGCCATGATCTCCAAGATGGCTGGTGGTATTGGTCTCAACGTCCACCGCATCCGTGCTACCGGCTCTTACATTGCTGGTACCAACGGTACTTCTAACGGTATCATTCCCATGCTCCGAGTCTTCAACAACACTGCTAGATACGTCGATCAGGGTGGCAACAAGCGCCCTGGCGCCTTCGCCATCTACCTTGAGCCCTGGCACGCTGATGTCTTTGAGTTCCTCGACCTCCGCAAGAACCACGGCAAGGAAGAGGTTCGCGCCCGCGATCTTTTCCTTGCTCTCTGGATCCCTGACCTGTTCATGAAGCGTGTTGAGAAGAACGGCGAGTGGACGCTCATGTGCCCCAACGAGTGCCCCGGCCTCGCTGACTGCTACGGCGAGGAGTTCGAGGCTCTCTACGAGAAGTATGAGGCTCTAGGCAAGGGCCGCAAGACTATCAAGGCCCAGAAGCTCTGGTACTCTATTCTGGAGGCCCAGACCGAGACTGGTAACCCCTTCATGCTCTACAAGGATGCCTGCAACCGCAAGAGCAACCAGAAGAACCTGGGTACCATCCGCAGCTCCAACCTTTGCACTGAGATTGTTGAGTACTGTGCTCCCGACGAGACTGCTGTCTGCAACCTTGCTTCCCTGGCTCTCCCTGCCTACGTTGACTACAACCAGGGTGTCTACGACTTCAAGAAACTTCACGAGGTCACCATGGTTGTCGTGCGCAACCTGAACCGCATCATTGATGTCAACCACTACCCCATCCCTGAGGCTCGCAACAGCAACATGCGCCACCGTCCCATCGGTGTCGGTGTTCAGGGCCTTGCTGATGCCTTCCTTGCTCTGCGCATGCCTTTCGAGTCCCCCGAGGCTCGTGAGCTCAACAAGCAGATCTTTGAAACCATCTACCATGCCGCTCTCACTGCCTCCATGGAGATTGCCAAGGAGGAGGGTCCCTACGAGTCCTTCAAGGGCTCCCCTACCTCCGAAGGTATCCTCCAGTTCGACATGTGGAACGTCAAGCCCTCTGACCTCTGGGAGTGGGAGGAGCTCCGTGAGCAGATCAAGCAGCACGGTGTCCGCAACTCTCTCCTGGTTGCTCCCATGCCTACCGCCAGTACCTCGCAGATTCTTGGCAACAACGAGTGCTTCGAGCCCTATACTTCCAACATCTACCAGCGCCGTGTCCTGGCTGGTGAGTTCCAGGTTGTCAACCCCTGGCTGCTCAAGGACCTGGTCGACATGGGTCTCTGGTCTGATGCCATGAAGAACCGTATCATTGCCGAGAACGGTTCTATCCAGAACATCCCCAACATTCCCGCCGACGTCAAGGCCCTGTACAAGACCGTCTGGGAGATTTCCCAGCGCCAAGTTGTCCAGATGGCTGCTGACCGTGGTGCATTCATCGATCAGTCTCAGTCTCTCAACATTCACATGCGTGATCCTACCATGGGCAAGATCACCAGCATGCACTTCACCGGCTGGAAGCTTGGTCTCAAGACTGGCATGTACTACCTGCGTACGCAGGCTGCTGCCGCTCCTATTCAGTTCACCGTCGACCAAGAGGCTCTGAAGGTTGTCGATGCCGCCACCGCTCGTGAACGTCTTCCCAAGAAGCGTGCTCCTCCTGCCGGTACCAGCTACATGTCCTCTGCCTCTCCCATGGCTAGAGCCTCTGTTACTCCCAAGGACGCTGGCAACTCGGTCAGCTCCAACGGCATTCCTACTCCCAGCACCACTCCTCCTCCCGCTGGCTCCAGGGGCCCGTTGTCCTCGCCTCAGAAGCCCAATACCATGAAGGCTGATGTAGAGGATGGCGACAGCCCCAAGGTCCTTGCCACGGAGCCCTCGGAGCAGGTTGATGAGGAGCTTGCTGATGGCAAGCGCAACCAGGATGAGGATGGCGATGGGAACGAGGACCGCGAGCGTGACATTTACTCGGAAGCCGTTGTTGCTTGCAGCATCGAGAACCCCGAGTCCTGCGTGATGTGCAGCGGTTAAGTCATCAACAGCTGGATGAGTATATTAGACACGAGTGTATGACTGTAACTCCAATCGGTTTGGAGGCAGACGAATAGGCATGTGAGAAGTTTTTGTTTCATATTATCCAAAGCATGAGGAGAAAAGGGAAAATAGGATTGTTATGGTGATTAATTCAGCAGCTTGGTTATGGGTTCTTGTTTGTTTCATTGGTTTGGCTTGCTTTTTATTTGTTTTTGGCAAGGATGGTTACGATATCTGGGTGTTATTTTTCGTTTTACCTCTCATGGAACGAGATATAGAGTATCTCGGGTTAGTCTGTGCGCATTTTTGTATTTCGTTAATGTCAATTTACGAATGTATTATTCAATTAGCAGTGTCCTGCGCGAACGTGATTGCTTGTAAAGTTGGAGGTGCTCATGAGGAGGGCCGGCTGCTTCCTCGCCGATGACAATGCTGTTGATGGCCAGGTCAGCATTTGAGCAAGTTCCTTTCGACGCGCCGACGCTGCTTATTGCCTTGAAAAGCTGTTTTTTGAATCCATCCTGAGCAAGGACGACAAAGGGAAAAAACATCGGTGAATGGCGATTTAGAATGCTTGCTTCTACTGCATGACTTGCTACTATTACAGGGCTCTCGCAGAATCTTACATATGCATGCCTTGGAAAGCACCCTCGCCTTCCTCGTACTTACGCATCTCATCACCACCCCCTCAGCTCGCATTTCTCACCGTGGCGAGGAGCAAAACGTCCATCTCTCGCCGTTTGCCAAGCTCCTTGTTCCATGAGATCAGGGTTTGGGTTGCGTGTCGTCGATCCAGGAAGCCCTTTCGTCCAGCACAGCACAGGCCTCCGGCCCACACTGCTTGGGCTGCATGCCGAGCGATCTCTTGCCGTGGGCGCACCAGACACTATAGTAAAGGCTGGGGAAGTCTATTTTGTTCGCTGTCTAATTCTCGGTTTTGCATCGAGCATTTTTTTACGTCCGCAGAAGAGAAAGAAAAAAAAGAAGAAAGGGAAAGATAAGAGGGACAATATTAATCCTGCCGACGCACAAAGAAAAAATCGCTAGCGGGCTATCGCATGTCGATACTTGGCAGCCCGGGGTGGCTGAAAGGATATGCGTTGTGCGAGACTAATGCAGGCAGGCTGCGGAGGCATGCACCAACTTCGGACCAAGTGTGTCTAGATGTAATATGATGTATGCGGTGTACGTTTTTGTCTCTAACCGTCAACGTGCGTAAATATTATCCAAAAAAAAAAATACATATCGCGAATATCGCAGATGTATTGGCGAACAATGGATGTGTACACAAAGGTCAATCTACAGGGATCCATTGGTAGGGATCTGTTGCGTCAGAAGCGTAATTGACTTTTGTCGTCTTCCTGGTCTTTACTGGGCAGTTGGCAGCTATGCCTGGCCTCGCGTCTCGCCATTTTTCTCGGGGCTCGCGCATGTTCATTCTTTTCCTCCGGCTCGTCATAAGCTTTTGTTAGCGCCTCCAACGGCGGAAGCCGAGAAATGCTCACGAGAATTAAGGGTTCGCAACGTCCACGCACGCTGCCAGCTCCTTCCATCGATGCACGGGCTAGAAGCCTCCAATGACAGCGCGCTAACAGAACCAGTCGTTTTCGTCTGGTATCAACAGCAGGGCTGGCGTACCAGTAGTATTTTGGCCCTAGCCAAGAGGGCCTAAATGTCAGTGGCCAAAGTTTCTTCATTGTTTCGTTTGCCAATCCAGAAGGCTAAACTGGGCTGTCAGCGCAAAGCGTAGAGTTTGGAGGCGCCCCCAACCCCGCCAGTTGACTCGACGTCAAAGTAAAAAAGGCAGAACACATCAGCTGGAAAAAGAATAGCGGATGCGCTATCGTGGTCTGGTAGCTTAATTGCCTATGATGAGCATGCCTCAACTCCAGTGTTTGTCCCATTGGCGTTTCTACGTCGGTTAGGTGACTTTGTTCATTTGCAGAATGATGCAATTAGTGTCAAAAAAGTAGCTTCATCTTTCGTCATGCTTCTAGCTCGAGAAGCAAGCGGCCCATCGGACAATTCCGAGCCTTGCGCGAGGCAAGTAATTGACACGATTGATTGACAGTCTGTCGATGTCCAAGACAGTGATGACGGGTTCTTGTCGTTGACCTACAGCTGCATGTCTCACCGGGCCTTGGCTCTTTCAGTGGTTGCCTGGCCAGTTGGCGGTCGCCAGCGTATGAATAATGGATTATTCCCTTGGTGATGATGCATCGTTTTGCGCGCGCGCGGAATTGACCCTTGCGGTGAAGAGTTCGCTAGACAAATCATGCAGCGGGCGTGGCTCCGTCACGGACATGGATTAGTTGGTTTAGTCAAGAAACGAGGGTCTTGATGGGCGGCGAGTGCATGGCCGTATCTGTCTTGTACCTCTGTGTACTCGCCAGTCTCACCCAACAACACCAGAGAATACGTAGTAATCGTCCTCCACAGCGCACGTCGACCCGCACTGGGGCTTGGGAAGCAAGACACTAGCGCTAGGGAAACCTTGCCAGTCTCGTCGAGGAGACATGGGAGTGAACCAGGACCGGAAAAGCAAGAGAGCTTCGCACTTCCCAAAGTATTCAGGTGGCGAAGCTAAGAGGCTTAGTTTGGTGATGGTCCAGCAGTGGTGCGAAAGCTGGGCCGGGGCCAGAAGTGGCTTGCATGCTGCTGTTACGCTATCACCCTGGTACTGGCGGCCGACGGGACCAGGGTTGTGGCTTTTGGCGACGAGCAGAACCGAGAGCATGGCTGTAGATCGGACGGGCGGTCGGAATTACCAGATGTGAGGTAACGTGGCTTGCCAGCTCAATACAGCTCAGCTATTATCCATGGCCCCTGCAGCCCTAGACCGTCGCAGAATGGGAGGAAAAACAGACGATACGCCACCCTTGAGAAACGAGAGGCAATGGCCCTGGGCGCGGCCGTAATTGAATACAAGTCTTTGCTACCAGTAATAGTCACGAGTGAGGTCTTGATAATCATCCAGCAAGTCATTGACTCTGTTGTGTTATTGCATGTCCTTGCGCTGGTGGATCGCGGCAGTGGACCATTTGGCTGCATTACCGCAGTGGAACCAGTCGAGAGCTACCTGGTTATGTGAGTGGCCTCGCTGAGATTTGCATGGGGACCAGAAACAGGAGCCGGCGTTGATGAGATAGCATAAGAGATTACAGCGGTGAAGTAAGTAGAAAGATGAGTGAATTTCTGGGCGGCCAACCGCGTAGTGTCCGCAGCCAGAGCTCAATAAAGTCGTTGCTTACGCGCAATGTCGCTGGGGCCGCTTGCCACTGTGAAGCTCTTGATGGCGACGTCGCACTTGAAGCAGCTTCGATCAGGCGGGGAGCCAATGCCGAGTGGCCCACGAACACATTGGATGGCACCACGGCGTAGTGTCAAGCACCACTGTGACGTCGAGGATTTCCGTGGCGCGAGCTCCAGCCCAGGGGGTGGTCGTGGCGGCGGGTTGCGAGAGCAGCTGGGTTGGCCCTGCAAGCTTAGTTGCTTGGTTGCTTGGGAGAGGTCGGCCAGACGGCACAACCTTTTGTGATGGATGATGCAGTTGTGGATCGGCGCCATTGGGAGCCCAGCTGAACAGGGGCAACGAAGTGAGCAGAGAGAGGGGGGATCCCTGGGATGAGCAATTCCCAATTTGGAGCCCAACCATTGCAGACCCGACGAGCGGCGCGCGCCACAATAATGCATCGCTAGACTGGGCTTGCCTGGTCGTCTGTTTTTCTTTCTCGCGGAGGTTGGTGTGGTTCGATTGGTAATTGATGGTGGGATGTTGTTGCTTCCTGGTCTGGCTCGCCAAGCACCAGCTACCGCACGATTATCGGAACCTGTGGAATGACCACGTTCGGGCGGTTCCCACCCCCAGCCAGTGAAAAGAGTGTTGATGCCTTGCAATTGGACTCTTGCGGAAAGGTGAAGATGTTCTAAGCGGACGTTGGGCCGGACTGTTGGATGGATGGACGGCCTTGTTTGTGGTATAGCTGTGATGTAAGCGATGTGGTGCAGAGGGACTGGCTTCTCTTGATTGACAAGCCGGAAACCGGTCAGATTGTAATTGCATGGTATGAGGCCTCTTTTCTTCTTCTTTTTTTTTCTTCTCGATGGATATTGATGGAGCCTGCTGAAAGAAGCCTCGGAGGCAGCCACGATTGCACAAAGTTAGCTTGCGTGTTGATGGTACGGGAAGCCGTCAAGAAGCTTTCCGTAGTGCATCGTCCAGCTTCCTCCGTGTGGCGCGGGTAGGTAGTTTGTAGTGTGTGGCGAGTGACGACATCGCAAGGTACCTATCCAGCAAGGTACGGGTGGCCTCTGTAGCGGGCCATTCCAGAAGGTTAGCGCTGAAGGAAGCGAGCTGAGCCTGCGCCACACCGTCACCTCCCACCACGAACCCGCCAAGTTGGCACAGTAGCTGCAAATGGCTTTGCAGCTTGACAAGGCGATCGAGGCGTTGGTGCTGTGCGCGTTGCAATAATTAAGGTTTCTTATGATTCCAGCCACCGAGCATGCGGGTTTAGTCGTGTTTGGGATCTTGGCCCTTTTCCCTGTCCGACGACTGGCGCCGGCCAACAGTTTGGCGTTGCTGTCGCCGAAATTTTGACTTTCAGCCGTATCCCCCAGCGCGGCGGCCCAAGCTGTAGCCTATGCGTTTCAAGGGAGGAAGGCAAAAATAGTCATTATTTAGTCTCTACTATTTTTTTCTTTCTTTTCCTTTTCTGACTCGAGCAATTAGATAGCTTCCGTGTGATGCTTTCTATGGTAAGACGATGACAATCGAAAGCAGGCATGTTCTCAACTAGACCAAAGTCTGAAGCAAATAAAAACACCTGTAAGAAAATGAGCAAGGGAAACCAGCGGCTTGGTCTGTTGGAAGCCCCCGCCCTGGTGCTGTCGATCGTTATATGAGAGCCATCGGCTATCTCCTGTCGGCACATCACACGTATCACACACCGTGTTTTGGTATCTAATTTCCATCGAAACATGCATGCGGGGCGCAAGCGAATACAAAGGTGTTACCAAGAGGACTTTGTTTCTCTTAGTGGAAGCTTGGGGCTGCCATTGGAAATGAGGACTGCTCAGGCCGTGTCGCTTAGGCTTGGCGCTACACGGGGTTGTTTGAGAGAGTTTGCCCAGGTAAGCAAGTAAGTGCATGCACGTTCAGAACACGGACAAGACGAGAAGGAAGTGTGCTGTGCTGGTGACAAGGCAAGGTTACTTTCGCTTGCCTGGCAACCCTGCAATAACGCGCCGTGTCACTCCCCGATAGACAGATTCCGACTAGAAACTGAATGGGCATTGTCGTCTGTAAGTGGGCAAGGCAGCATTGACTAGCCAAAGTGAAAGTCTTGGGCTGGCCCCGAGACGCAAGCAAGGCCGAGGCCCACTAGTTAGTGGCTGGCCGATTCAAGAACGAATTCAACTCTAGCGAGAGCCTGCACTGGTATTGAAGTTGCTAGCACAACGGCTTTGCTGCGTAGCTGGACGTGCGACAATGAGCCGGACAGATTGCACAGTGACACGCCGGGATTGTCGTAGATCGAAGGACACTAAGAACCAAGTCTCTTCATCTGGGCGGCGGGATGGAGGAAAGCGGCATGCAGAAGGAGAATAGGAGACCGAATATAGCGCCGTTTGTGGCATCGTCGCTGGGCCATTGTCTAGTCCAAGACATTGAGATCTGAGGACGAACTCGGGAAAGAACAGACAATCCACTCTACGTGCGCATGGCACAGGCTGGCATGCCGTGTGAGCCCTGTGATGCCATCTGAAAGCAGTAGGGCCTTTGAATTCCAACATGATGCGCAAACTTGCACGTTTGAAAAAAAGGAAAAAAAGAAAAGGCAACCAGTTCATAGTGGTTTCGAGGCCGTTCCCAAGGGAGAGATTCCGGGGCTGGCATCTGCGCTGGTTGAGTCCGAGACAAAGGGCGCCACAGCGCAGCGCACGGAAAGTCATCAGGGAGCAAGGGAGCTAGGGAGAAGGATCCTTTTTGCCTGCACTGATTAAATTCATACGCCATGCCTGACATTACTGCAGCCGGTGAGAAGACGCCGAACAAGCCTTCCTGTGCACACGTGCAAATTCATTATTGTTTATTTTACTGTTGGTTGGGAGGCTAAACAAGCTCCCGGGAAATAAAGGAAACATTCATGATGGTAGGTTTTGTATGGGGCTTGAAGGTGGTGCTAGTTGGCAGTGTCTGCAGGAAATTTCCGTTCTGGGCGATGAGCTGCTGCAGGTATTGTAAAAGACGATGCAATTTCAATAATAAAAAGAAAAGAAAAAGTAACCAATGCCTGTCTAACATTCAATGAATTACTGGACCTGCAAACATTAGCAAGATCCCGCATGGCAGTCTCTGGATTGGATGGTGCGGTGGTCGAGCTCCGCGTCATTTCAAAAAAGGTCCCACCACACCAAGTAGCTCCTCAACTCCAGCGGTGCTCGAGAGACCTGCTACAGTGGCAGAGGCCGCTAAAGAGCAGCCAGCCAAGCAGATTGCTTCCAGCGGCACCGCTAAGGTAGGTCCCTGTGCTCTAGCGTGGGCTGATTCAAATTTGTTATTACGCCGGTGCCAACGGGAGGAGGAGGAGGAGGAGGAGGAGGAGAAAAAAGCAAAGCTAAGAGAAACGCAGTCAGGGGCAGATGTTGGAGCAGTCTGCCGTTGTAGCAGCAATGCAGCAAGTACTACTACAATGACCATGATCCGGTCTTTGCCGTCATACGCTGCTGGTGATGCCTTGATATGAGGAGCTGCGCCTCAGCTGCTGTGGCTTTACAGTGCACATCCAAGGCCTTGCTTGGCTGAGCTGCGCCGTAAACAGGGCATCTCCTCCTAGGCTCCCACTTGTTTCCTGCACGCAACCAGAGTAAAACAAAAGATTTGATTTAATTAAAAAAAAAAAGAGGACAAGAAGCAACACCATGACGGCCTCTGTCTCCACCTCCCTTCCTCCCTCTCTTGTTCTCTTCCAAACATCCTTGTCCGCCTGGGTGTGGCTAGTGGAAGACCGATTTTAGCGCGTGTGGCCCCCGGCGAGTGCGCTGGGATTAGTACCTTGCCAGTGCTACCCCAGCCAGACCCAGCCCAGAGTCCCCGACCACCCACCCCTCTGCTCTTCCGCACACCTCCCAGCAAGAAAACTGCCACTGCATCTCCTCGAGTGGACTGCACGTACCCGCTTGTAACGCGAGGTACCAGAGGTACCTGCACACGGTACATGCTTGTGGCTTCCCCCCAAACTGGTCCAACTGGTCCAGCTGGCCCAACTGGCCCATCGCGTGCAGCCCATGCCGCTCCATACTAGCTAGCATGTACATCGCTCCATCGCGCTAGTGCTTGGAGAAAGCAAGACAAGCCGGGAAGCTCAATCCAACCCATCATGCGCTGCTGGGAGAGGGAGCGAGGCCCTCCGTTTGCTGTTTGTCCGCTGCTGCCAGCTGCCAACTTGCCAGGCCGCCAGCTGGCAGGCCGCACATCGCCTATCCACAATTAGAGTTCGTTCTCTCAGTCCAATTGGCCACCCCCGGTTGCCGTTTGCCGTTTCCCAGACACCGTCTCGCTGCACTACTAATTGCTCGCCTTCCCCCCATCCTCGAGATCGCTTCTTCTCTCCCTTTCCTTTTCACGCTTCAACTGCTGCTGGTTTTCCTCTCAAGTGTTCTTCTCCAAGTTCAATCAACACCTCTCAGCCCCGTGCTTTGTCTCGTCGACTTTCATCTTCTAAACCAGTACGTTCTCGCCTGGTGCCTTCTCCCCTCGTCTTACACAACAACGAACGACCGGTCTTTTGCTGCGTTTCCAATGCCCATAGTTCCTCAAGAGAGCATTCGTCCAGTACCTCTCTAGGACTTATTCCCTGGCAGACGGCCTAGCACCGGCATGGTTTTGTTTCAAACGGCTCGTTGTTCTAGTTGCTCCCCGAGCCTCACCTGCTTTGAGCTTTCGGTCGTGTCGTCTGACACGGACGCTGGCACCACGTCTGAGCACTCGCTAACATTCGCATCTCTCACAGATCTCGTATTCCAACCACAACTACCATCACAATGAAGTCCACTTTTGTTGCTCTCAGCGCTCTGGCCGCCGTCGCCACCGCCCAGGACATCTCCAGCCTCGCTGCCTGCGGTGTAAGTTCATGCCCCTCTGATGATCGCTACCTGTCACCACGGCTAACATGTCTCTCAGCAAACCTGCGCCAACAACATGATGGCTCCCCCCAAGGCCCAGGAGCTCGGCTGCTCTGCCAACGACCTCAAGTGCCTCTGCGACAACGTCAACTTCGGCTACGGTCTCCGTGACTGCTCGGCCGCCATCTGCCCCAGCGAGGACGCCGCCAAGGTCGTTGCCTACGGTGTCTCCGTCTGCAAGAGTGCTGGTGTCACCATCAACCCCGGCTCTGGTTCTGGCTCCGGCAACGGAAACGGCAACGGCAATGGCAACGGCTCTGGCTCTGGTTCTGCATCTGGTTCTGCATCTGGCTCTGGCTCTGCCACCAGCGGCTCTGGCTCTGGCTCTTCGCCCACTGGTACCTCTGGCACCGGCTCCAGCTCCGGCTCCGGCGAGGGTGCCTCCTCCACCGGCAGCTCTGGCTCTGGCGAGGGTGCCTCTTCCACTGGCGGCTCTGGCTCTGGCTCTGGCTCTGCTACTGCTACCTCCACCGGCTCTGGTTCTGAGTCCACTTCTGGCTCCGAGTCTGGCAACGGTGCGGGTGCCTCTTCCACCGAGGGCTCTGGCAACGCTTCCTCCACTGAGGGCTCCGGCTCCGAGACTACCCAGGCTCCTTCCAGCTCTGAGGGCTCTGGCAACGGCAACGGTGACGCCACCACCACCGGCTCCGGCTCTCAGACTTCCACCCACAGCAGCCACAACTTCGCTGCCCAGGCCACCGCCCAGGTTGGCGTTGTTGCCGCCGCCGCCGGTATCGCCGCTTTCTTCCTGTAAAGGATTTGAGCCTGTATCTGCAATTTCTTTCATGATGCACATGTTTGTCACATAATACCCCGCCTGATGTGCCTCGACAGGAAGTGTCGACCGGGTGTTGCATTTGAACTGGAAGAACCTTTACCGGACGAATCTAGCCAACAAGTGTTACCCGGCTGTTGCTCCAAGAGGTGCTAGGCAGGCTCCATGCGGGTCGATATGATTTACTGATCTTGTTCTTGTTCTAATGGTAACGACGGGAATGGACAAAAGGGATTCTTAATGTCTGGTTTTTACGCCTCGAGTGTTGAAAAGAATATAAACCTGATCGTTTGCCCGGCTTGGTCGTTGGTTCGTCTAGCGCCACAGGCATTAATAGATAATATTTGGTTTTTTATATAAAATTCTTTGTTAATCAATTCCTATTCCAGTACGCCCTGTGACGTTCAAGTAGATCTGATTAATCACTATCTCTCTCGATGGTCTGCCGTGTTTCCGTCGTTTGCTTCAGTGGTAAGTTACTTGAGGCTGCTTGCTATATGGCAGTTTGGTCAAGCAACTGGCCGTTTCCATATTCGCCAGACGTGCAGATGAATACTACTTAAAACTTTCCAAACTATTGATTGGACAGGATGTGCATGGTGCATTAAAACTGCTTGGCTGCTTTGGCATTTATTCATTGTTAGCAGTCGGTGCTCTTCCCGATAACTGCTACAGCCCACGTCACCAAAGGCGGCCTGCGACTATAGTTGGACTGAAAGAAGTGCAGCCTGCCATCCCAGCAATAACGTCTTTTCCAAATCAGACATTGCTTCATCTAGCCAACACCACATTTATTGGGCCATTGGTAGTGCTTCCGACAAAGAATGATTCGATCGCGCGGCTGCGTTCCTGAGGTTCAAGCCCCGCAGAGTGCAGCATCCGCTTACAGCCACCTTCAACCACACATCGCCATCACGCCCTCCAGGCAACAACACACACACACACACACACATACACACCAAGAAGACATCATGTTGAAAAAAATTACCAAAGTCTACGCGAATCATGGCGTGCCCATAGAGTGCGACATTTACACCGTCGCCGAGCCGCTCCCTGACGCGCCTGTCGCGCTCTTTTTTCACGCAGGTGCGCTGTCGGGCTGGGGCCGGGACTGCGTTCCACCTTGGCTGGCTCAGGTACGTCGGAAAGAGGCGCTCTGCTGTGCAATTTGATTTCACGGCAGGAGTCAGACTTATATTTTCGACGCTGTAGCTACTAAACTTGAACCCGGGTAGACTTGTTATCGGCAGAAATGGCCCCTCATCAGCGCGAGCTATCGCCTCATGCCGCAGACGGGCACCGATGGCCTGGTGGAGGACATTACCGCGGCGTATGACTTTGCGCAGAACTGGGACTGCCGCGGCGACGGAAAGAAGCGACGCGTGATTGTGTTTGGTGCCAGCGCAGGTAAGATGAACTCTAAATTATCATCACTGGGGTAAAAAGGGTGTGTTCTTCTCTAACTGCCAGGCGCGCAGGATTCTTTCTCGCTTCGTACCTGGGCCGCACCGCCAGCCCGCCGCCGCTGGCGCTCTTTTCCGTGGCCGGCATCAACTCCTTCACGCATCCGTTCTACAGCTCGTCCACGCTCGTCACGCCCGAGCCCACGCCCGACGCCGCCGTCGAGGCGGCCCTGACCGGACCGCTGGTCGTCGGGCGGTCCATCCCCAACGGGCACGACGGCGCCGCCGTTTTCCGCACCAGCGCCCTCCTCGACAACGGCGCCCGCGACCCGGGCTTCACGCCGGAAGTCGTGGCCGACACGCGCTCAGAAGAGGAGAAGCAGCACTGGGACGCGCGCGCGCTCCTGTACCGGTACCTGATCCACAAGAACCGCTGGCCGGCCATGACGGCGGCCATGGACGGCGGGCGCGAGTGGAAGACGTGGCCGGCGGAGCGGAAAGAAAAGTGGCCGCCGACGGTGATTTTTCACGGATCCGGCGACTCGGCGGTGCCGCTGGCGGTGAGCGAGGGGCTGCGCGACGTCATGGGCGAAGGGAGAGTGAGCTTGTTTGTGGCGGAGGGCCAGGATCACTTGTTTGAGAGGGCCATGTTCCTGGAGGATGACGAGCCGGGGATGGATGCGGTGCGGGATGCGGTCGCGAAGCTGGTGGAGGTTGTGAAGTCTGCTTGATGAGTGTATTTTGCAAGGTGTACTATGCGGTTTGGCAGCTCTAGGATGCACTCGCCAAAGAACTTGGTAGTTTGCCCTCGTCCCGCGAGACGGAGGGTGGTGCTGGAGGGCTGCCTCGGCTTCACAGCGCAACCACACAAAGCATGGAAAACCAGAAAACGTTACTATTCTTACATAAAATTTGCCAAATCTTTATTTTAAATAAGGCCAAACATTCCCAACGGAATACTGCGTTATTAAGCAGCAGGTCGAAACCGTTGCTGCATCCTACAGCATTCAGGCCCAACTGCCCGAATAGGCAACTCAAAGACTCTGGAAATGATTACACGATCTACAAAATCAATTGACTAACCGTTAAACCGGATTCTAGAAACTCAAAATTCCCATTGGCAATACTAAGCAGCTTATCTTCAGTTCAGACAGCACCTTAGGCATTGCAGCGCAGCAGCTCGAATAGCCAGTGAAACATGTTGGGAATCATTACATGAGTTTTACAGCCAATTGACAAACCAATAACGCAATGACCACCCAAAAGTCTCCATAGCTTGCCATCTTATGAAGCTGCACGTCATCGTTGTGAGCGCACCCTCCAAAGTCTTCCACACATTTCCGACCTATTTCCAGAGCCGCATTTTTCTCATCTGGGGCTCCTAGCACAGCCAATCATATCGCGAGTGAGAGGGAAAACGAAGCTGCCCACTAAACAGGCTTGGTGTCTGCTTAGACGGTCCTTACATCAGCGGTCTGTAATCGCCCCATTAGGCTGGCGCGGTCTCTTATGTGGGACACTCTTGACCCGTCTCGGCTGGTCAGTAATAATTATGCAAGCAACAGCAAACCTATTAACAAGCCTGCAATTGTACGGATAAAGGTGGAAGAAAATGGCACCCAATTGACTAAAAAGAAGCTTTCCTCCGCATAAGCAACCCTCGAAACAATTCGCAACTTTTCCATCACTCGCAGCTTTCGTCTATATAACGAGCCTCTTTGTCCCCAAGCATCCAAAATCTTAATGTTTCGATTCACACTCAACAACATCATCACTGCAACAGTTCTTGCACTCTTCTCGAGTCTCCTCCACATTTACACCACCGAATCACCAGCCTCTGTCGCAACCATTGCTTCCACCAAGCTCACTGCCGCCAAGCAATTTTTGACGACTTCTCACTCATCCTCCCTCTTGTCCAACATTCAAAAGAGAACCATCCACACAAACACATCCGCAATGACTGCCGCTGCTGTTCCCCGCACCATCAACAAGGCCTTTCTGGCCAGAGAGCAGTCCGAGGGCCAGGGCGCCCGCGTTCGCCGCTCCATCGGCACGCCCGCGCTGCGCAACTTTTCGCCCTTTTTGATGCTCGATCACTTTTCCATCAAGCCCGGCGCCGGATTTCCCGATCAGTATGTTTTCCCCCTTCTCAACGCAGTACTCCTGTGTCACCGCACTTGAAGCCGCGTCCCCTCAACCCCTCCCCCACCTCGGCATTGCATCAACGCTAACACCACTCAAAAAGCCCCCATCGTGGACAAGAGACCATCACATATCTCATGGAGGGCGCCGTCGATCATGAAGACTTTACGGGCTCACGAGGCACCATCAACGCCGGCGACCTCCAGTTCATGACGGCCGGCAAAGGCATCCAGCACGCCGAGATGCCCCGCCAAAACGAAGACGGAAGCGCCAACGTCGGCCTGCAGCTCTGGGTCGACCTCCCCGAGAAGCTCAAGTACTGCGAGCCGCGCTACCGCGACCTCCGCGCCGCCGAGATCCCCTCGGTCGACGTTGACGACGGCAAGGCCACCATCAAGGTCATCTCGGGCCAGAGCCACGGCGTGGACTCGGTCAAGGACCTAGCCTACACGCCCGTCTGGATCCTCGACGTGACGCTGCGGCCCGGCGCCAAGGTCGTCCAGCCGGTGCCCCAGGGCTGGAACGCTTTCGCCTACGTCCTCGAGGGCGACGTCGTCTTTGGCAAGGAGGGCGACGGCAACCGCCAGCCCGTCGCGCAGTACCACAACGCCGTCTTCAACCGCGAGGGCGACGCCGTCTACGTCGAGAACGACGCCGACGCCGCCAAGGACGCCCGCCTGGTGATTGTCGCCGGCACGCCGCTCGACCAGGAGGTGGTGCAGTACGGCCCCTTTGTGCTCAACTCCAAGGAGGAGGTCATGCAGGCCATTGTCGACTTCCAGACGCACTCCAACGGCTTCGAGCGCTCCGAGGGCTGGCAGTCGGAGATTGGCAAGAGCATGAGACACTGATAGACTCCCGCATCGTCAGGTCGACATGGAAAAGAGAAATTATGATTGGTTTGTGCTTGAGGCGTTTTGTATTATAGAATGAATGTTTTTTAGACAAGAATTGGCGTTTGGCAACTAGAATTGCATCTTGTATTTAGCTCGCTTCAATTACAATTGTTTAAAAAAAAGATCAAGTCCCAATTTCGACTGTGTGACTGTAAACGAAGGCTAAGATCATACAGATCTGGCGTAAATTTCTTCAAAGCAGTGGCGATAGACCATAGTCCGCCTACAATATTTCGAAGCCATGCGCAATTTGCTGATGCGGGCGCCCAGCGACAACGCTTGACCAGCCAGCCATTACTCCAACTTGGGCTGTACACGTATCTGTTTTCATGCTGTGTGACTTCTCCACGTCGGGCTCTTGACCTTGGAGATGCCCAAGTTACACGGCGTGACACAGATGTAAACGGCAGTCACATATCACTGTGACGCGCCACATCTCAGTACATATGTGTGACAAAAACCTCATCACGGGTCACAGTGCCATTCGTGGCCATCAATGTGTACTACATAGCTTATTATCTACTTCACGAAGGCAATCCCCAAGTAACGGCAATCATCAAATGTTTAATAGACGAAATCACTTTCCTTGAGAAAGAAAAAAAAGACAGGCGTAGTAAAGTAGCAATGAAAGGTTCGGTTTATTTGCCTCAACAGCCCTTGTACCGTGAGCCGTGTTACTGTGACCTTACAGATGCCGAGAAAATCCTGGCTGATGTGCAAAGCAGCAAGTCTGCACACAGTTTCGAAGTACACCGCTACAGGCAAAACCATTGGGAAATGAGAGCACTTGAAGAGAAAACTCATGAACGCATCAACCACACTTGCCGGCGTCACACAACCACAGCATGCATAATCGTGGCGGCACACTCCAGCCTCTGCCCTACGTACCACAGCGCTGCCAGCTCAATCGTGGCCCCTGTGCACGGCATTCATGCCTAGCTCCGTAGAGTTCAAGAGACCTTTGCTTTGAAACACGCCCTTTTACCACTAGATCCAGACAGCTGGCGGTGCTGTTGATGCCATATGTTCAAGTTTGTGTCCTGACGTGCTTGACACTGCACATACTCGTCTGCCGAGTTAGGGGATTGCCTGTGACGGTGGCTGCAGCTTGCCGGCGAGAGCTCTGTTTCGCCCCCCGGGCAGTGGCATCTTTATACTGTGTTATTCGCATTGCTGGAGCAAACAATCTGAAGACTCGCTATCGCTTTTTGTGAGGAAGGCGCATCATACAGCATGGCGGTCTCAGCCTGCAGCAAGCTGGCAGTTACATCGGCGATGCTTAAGCCGCGCAGCCAAAGTCGTACAATCACCGTTCCAGCTCATGACAGGGGATGTGCGCATCAAGACAGCGTACCCGGACCTCAGCTCCTCCCGTTTGATGACGATCCCGTCGTGGCTTTTGCTCCGCGGATGGAAACCGGGTATAGTAATCAATGTTGATGCTTGCGCTTGCGACCGATGTAATTCGGACCTGAAGGAGGGGGTGCGCGAGCCAGCAGCGCTTGCAAGGGTTGTTCATTTGCCCATCCCAATGCGCGTTCGCTCTGTGTGGCCTTTTATGGAAAAAACTGAGAGAAGGGCTCATTTAAACTAGGCTGGTTTCGTCTCCATCCAACCAGATTCCCGGGAGCCATGTTTTTAGTAGACTGCTGTGCATGTTCGGTCCTGCCTGGGCTCATGCACACACCGCTTTTGCGTGCTTTTCCTCACCATACATGGCTGCGGGTGTCTTCAGCAGGCGAACAATCCCTGTCGCCAAAGTATGTCCAAGACTGGACTGGTTGGCGGACTTGCATTGCATATTTGCTTTTGCGAGACCCAGCCATGGGTGAAGGGCTTATGTCATGTAGTGTGCTCTCTTGTTATTTGAGATTTGGTCATTTTTTATTTATTTATTTGCGTTCTTGGTATCTTTTCCTCAATATGACAGCGCAACTCTACGCCCTGCCTGAAACCGGCCTATGCCCTATTTCCGAGTTCCTGGGCCGGGGGGCGCTTCGCATGCTTTGCGTCTAGAAGAGCTCATGTGCTTCGGCGGTCTGGGACATTGGAACCTGGCGGCGATTCGTTTCCAGCGGCGTGGCTAGTTGAGATGGAGTCATGTCTTGGGGCGCCTCGTACAGCCGGTCAAGGCCCGGTTGATTTGCAAGTATGCATGCCTGATTTTCGCCCCCTTCCTCTCAACCCTTTCCGACTGCGAGAGAGTTAGGCCGGACTTGGTCCACGTGTCCATGCATCCCGCATCCTCCCAGCGCGCGAATGGTGCCATGATAACACGGCTGGGCTGGCCCCTGACCGCTCCCCCTCCGAACGTTTACATCACGGACGGCTACATGCAGTCAAACTTGGGCGTGGTGTGCCGAGAGACAAACCATCCAGTAACCAGGCGCGTAGCCGTCGATGTAGGTATATACACAGACCCCAGCCCACCTTTGCTATGGGGGTGGCGATGACGCTGGAGCTTTCCCAGATACCCGGGATACAGCGCCCAAGCCAGCCCCCCCGCCAGGACAGGACCCTACTGGGTATGTACTAGTCGGCAGTTTAGCTTATATTCTGCATGCTTCTGCTCTCCATAGCCCAGCCTGGAGGGGAAGGCCAGCCGCAGCTGATTGGATGAGGCTTCGCCCCCTGCAGGCCCAGTGGGATGCAGAAACCCGGCTAATCGGTGCAAGCGAATGAGAGGAGCAGGAGACCAGCTGCAGGCTGCATGGTGTGAGGGTCAGAGGAAAGGACAGGTGAAAAAAAAAAGAGCGAAATGCCACACACCACCCATGTTTGCGCAAACTACACTACTCAACGAAGAAAAGAGACAAGGCCGCCCCGTATTTGAGACAACTTGTTAGGAAAGCCCCAAAATAGACAAGGCTAGATACCTTGGTCTTGGACGCAAATCCGCTCCCGGGCAAGAGGTAGCTTGGTGCCCGCCCCTGGTCAGTTTCGGCATCGCGCCTCACGTCTATCTGCGCAGCCATTCGTTCCCTGGACCGTCGCCTTGCTTCTCTCGTTTTTCATCTGCCCGGTGCAAATCCACATCCCATGCAACTCGCTACCCGCGCTGTCGGGAATCAAATATTACAGGAAAAAACCTCTGAGGCTCTGGTCTCAAACACGCGTACCCCGAATCGCCCCCTTATTGCCCAGATAGGATCGCTGCTGGGCTGACTGACCCTGAAGAAAAAGAAAGCAGGGGCTTCCAAAGAGAAAGGGACAAACCATCGACATCGAACGTGCTGTCCTGCATTCTTGATGTCACCCATCAAAGACAGATCGAAATAGAGCTGGGCGCACACAAAGGCTAAACAAAGACATCTCTATACTCTCTGCTTTTCGCCATAAACAGGACGGCAAACTATTACTCCTATCCGCTTCACATCAAGACGGCACATTCGGCGCTTCCCGCATGGGTGTACCCGCTAATAACCCATCCACTTGACCAACACTATCCTTGAGCTGGACGGGCTATGGACGTTGCCTTGCTAGGCTACTAGCATCTTCCAGGTTAGACAGTCTGTTCACGGGCAGTTTAATTTAGGACAAACGATACCCTCTCCCATTCCTCCGGGATCGAAAAAGAGAAGCTAAAGCATTCTCCTCCTCGTCCTACCTCGCCACGCACACGCCCCCCCTCCTTGTGTTGTCGTTCTCGCACCTACACCCTTTTCCTTCGTTTCCGCCACTTCCTGTCGGAGCCCAAGGTCGCACAAACAAATCACCAGATTCAGCTCAGCTAGTTTCTCTTCTCGCTGGCAAACAAGCACAGAGAGAAAGAGAGCGTGGTTTCTCTAGCGCATGCGCAGTGGGGAAGGCTGTTCCCGGGACATAGTTATAATAAGCTAACGATCCAGTCGTTTTCTGGGCGGCCGTTTTTTTTTTAGTTTATACTTTGGTCGCCACTCTCGCTCTTCCCGACTCGCATTCTCCTGATACGGGACCTCCTTATCTACAAGCTGGCTCTCGCTTTCACACTCTGGCTACTATAGCAAGGTTGTGCTATATTATTCCCTCCCTACTACTTACTACCCTTCCTACTCGACCGGCGTGCATATCGTGGGTGCTTGTCATTCTGCTTCACATATCCCCACTCACATACAGCCGCCTGTCATATTTCGCCATTTACAAAGGCCATTTTTTCCTCTCTCCCTTTTCAGCTGCGTTATTTCGTCACCATGGGCGCCGCGCAGGCACCGTCCATCGCCGAGGAGTCGTATCTCCTGACGGCCGCAGAGGTTCTGGCCTGCATTCGCACCGGGGAACTGACTGTCGAGCAGTATGCGCGGGCGCTGCTGGATCGCATCGCCGAGCGTGACTCGCAGGTCAAGGCGTGGGCCTACCTGGACCGGGACTACGTCCTGGAGCAGGCCCGCGCTCTCGACGCCGTACCCTTTGAGCAGCGCGGTCCGCTGCATGGAATGCCGATTGGCGTCAAGGATGTAATTTATACAAAAGGTATTTGATTTGAAATTGAGCTTATTCCAGCAGCAGCAGGGCTATTCCCTGCTAGACGCAGGACGCGCCTCGGCTAACACATCCCGTCCTCTTGTGCAGATATGCCGACGCAGTTCAATTCGGGAGCCTACCAAGGCGATTTTCCCGAACTAGATGCTGCTCCCATCAAGCTCCTGCGAGCGGCGGGTGCTCTGCTGGTCGGCAAAACCACGACAACCGAGTTCGCCGCGACCGGAGACGGCCCCGCCACGCGCAACCCGCACGACCTGGCCCGAACGCCCGGCGGCTCGTCGTCCGGCTCGGGTGCGTCAGTCGGCGATTTTCAGGTGCCCGTCGCCCTGGGTACGCAGACGGGCGGCTCCGTGGTCCGGCCCGCGTGCTTCAACGGCACGTACGGCTTCAAGCCGACCTGGGGCCGCATCTCCCGCGAAGGGCTCAAGTTCTTCTCCGTCACCTACGATACGCTCGGCTTCTTCACCCGCGGCGTCGACGACCTGGTGCTGCTCGCCGACGCCTTTGGCCTGCACGACGACTCGTCGCTGCCGGCATCGTCGCGCCTCTCGTCGCTCGACTCGGTGGCCGGCCTGCGCCTCGGCCTGTTCCGCACCATGATGTGGCCGCATGCCGGTCCAGGCACGCGGGCGGCCATGGACCGGGCCGCGGCGCTCCTGCGAGCGCACGGCGCCGTCGTCGAGGACGTCGAGCTGCCCGCCGAGTTTGACCGGCTGCCGGCGTGGTACGACGTGGTGCTGGCCTGCGAGGGCGGATCGTCCTTTCTGCCCGAGTACCGCGCCAACCGCGCGCACCTGGGCGCGCTGCTGGTGGGCTACGCCGAGACGTCGGGCGGCCACTCGCACCGCGAGTACCTCGAGGCGCTCGACGGCATCGCGGCGCTGCGGCCCCGGATGGACGCGCTGCTGGCGGCCTACGACGCCGTCCTGACCCCGAGCGCGCCCGACGAGGCGCCGCTCGGCTCGACCACGGGCAGCTACCTCTTCTGCAAGATGTGGTCGGCGCTGCACGTGCCCGTGCTCAACGTGCCCGGCTTCCAGGGCGTCCACGGCATGCCCATCGGCCTCTCGCTGCTCGCGCCCCGGTTCAAGGACGCCCAGCTGCTCGCCGTGGCGGCGCCCCTGGCCGCCATCTTTGAGACCGAGGGCGGCTGGACGCGCCAGGTTCATCACAAGGTGCCCGCGCCGAACGGGCACCGTCACCTCAACGGCGCCGGCGCGAGGAAGTGCGAGACCAACGGCGCAAGCCGCGGGACGAATCACGAATAGAAAGAGAAAAAATGTTGCATATACACAGATACACACGCGCCGCGCGCGCATTCTTGTTTTGTTTGGGCTGGGTGGCTGCGTTGGATTTGTAGCAGAACACACGGTAATGGCAATTGGCTGGCTGTTTCAATCTAGCACAAAAAATACTGCGAAATTTAGCACATGGAGAGGAACATATTTGCATTCGAATTTTAATTTTTGGCTTGGTGTCGGGATCATTTTACGCTTTTGCTTTTATTTAGGACCTTTTATGAAGTCTGGTTTTTTCAAGGAGAAATGAGAGAAATAAAAGTAAAGAAAAATAGTAGAATAAAAAAAAGCGTCTTCATATATCGCGGACCTCTAGTCTTCTGTATCGAGTGTTGCTCGTGTGAGATGTGCTGAGCCGGGTATGTTTCGTTCCATTCCGCCAACCTGAAAAATGCGTAGATGCTTTGATTCATATGATAAGAGAATACAAGAGGGGGAGGGGATATTCGTGAAGACGGAGAAGTCTTGTCAAGAGGAGAGAATAAAGAAATAACTAGGAAAAGAAACATCGGTCATTCGTCACAGTCGCTCATTGGCTGGCAGCCATAGCGTGGTCAATACATCCGGCGAGCTAGAGATGCGGTCAGCGTACATGTTCGAAAGAGGAAAAAGATTCATGAATGATGCGACGTACGCCTTCGGGGACGATGCCTTGGTTGCCGAGATATCGGCACATGCTCTTGACAAGCTCGACTTGGTCATCGGGGCCAAGTCTGGTAATGGCAGTCTCCAGCACGGTGCCGAGGTCGACCTTGTAGATGGCGATAAAGGTGTGAAAGTACATGTAGGCGAAGAAGCCCATGATGAACTGGCAGTCCATGCGGTCCGTCATGCCGCCGTGTCCGGGGATGGAGTCGCCAAAGTCCTTGATCTTGAAGCTGCGCTTGAGGCCAGAGGCGAAGAAGCCGCCAAAGGGAGCGATGAGCGAGGCGAACGAGGCGAGGACAAAGGTGTGGAGCTGAATCGGAGCAAAGGTGAGGGTAATGGTGCGATGCTGCGGCAGGAAGAAGAATTGCGGAATCTCGTAGGTGGCGGGCAGGAAGGCGGGGTTGGGCTCGCACTGCAGACCGGTGAAGATGTTGGCGCCGAGGTCGTTGACGGGGCAGGTGAAGAACTTGGACTTCATCATGAGGTTGGAGAGGAAGATGCCAAAGATGACGGTCATGATCCAGGCGCCGACGAAGCCCTCGACCGTCTTCTTGGGGGAGAGCTTGATGAGCTGGGTGCGGCCAAAGGCAATGCCGCAGATGTAGGCGAATATGTCGTTGGTGATGACGAGAGAGGCCGGGAGGAAGAACCAGATCATGCCCTCGAAGATGTTGTTCATGACAAAGTGAGCCTGCACGACGATGAGGTATAGGGCCATGTGCGTCCAAGCAAAGTTGGTGAACTGGAATTTGTAGTGGCCGGCCTTGAGGGAGGCGACAAAGAAGACGAATCCTACGAAAAGCAGCTTGTTAGTTTGCGACGAAAAGCATTACGCGATTACGCGATTGCGCCAAAGCGTTGAGAGAGTGTGCTCACCAAAGACGTAGAGAATGAAGCTGATGAAGCGGTGGTGAGTAGCAAGAGGGAGCAGCACCTTGTCAACCAGGACAATGTGCTTAAAGTAGTAGATGACGCTCTCGCCGTACAGAAAGTACATGGTGGTGGCGAGCCAATACCAGTTGAGGCTCTTGGTCGATCGCAGGGAACGGGCGCGGCTGGGGACGTTGGCGATGGCGATGACCTCCTTGAAGGAGATGATCTGGACGGCGGTGACAATGGCAATCATGTAAATGTGGCCCATGAAGAGGGCGCCGAAGAAGACACCAATCATGACAAAGGTCCATAGCGTTCGCGTCCAAAAGTTGGCCTTTTTCTTTTCGTACTCGGCTTTCTTCTCCTCGGCGGTGGGCGGTTTCTATGGAAGCGTCATATGTGGTTAGCGGAGGGAAGCTGGGGGGG
>JARDXD010000515.1:0-45778 GCA_029218145.1 Aphanocladium album | reverse complement strand
AGCGCCCTGGTTCAGCAGACTACCACCACCACCACCACCACCGCCACCACCTGTTGATTGCGGGCTCGCCGCCTGCGGGCTCGGCGAGCCACCAGCTCCGCGAGGCGGCAGTCGAGGCGGCAAGCTCGGCGCAGCACCACCGCCACCACGAGCCGGCGGCGTCGGCACCGCCCTCGTCACGCCCGTCTGGTTTGTCGCCGCGCTGTACGACGGCGGGCTCCTCCCGTCGGCACCGTCTCTGCGGCCCGGCGGCGGCGGCAGTTGGTCGGTCTGCAAACCGGTCGTGTTGGTGCGGTATGGGCGTGGCGGCTGCTCAATCATCTGCTGCTCTTCCTCGACGACGCCGTGGCCCTGCTCCAGATATGGGTCGCGCGCCGAGCGCGGATCTTGGTATTTGGACGGCGCGGTGACGACTTTGCGCTTGTCGCCGCCCGAGATGGCAGACGAGGGCGGAGGAGCCGGCGCGAGGCCGGTGCCGCGGCGCTGGGGCGGCGGCGGGAGCGTCGACGGATCGGTGAGGCTGTGCAGCGGTCGCGAGACGTGGTCCTTGTATCGATCATCTTTGGATTCGCCGCGGCCGACTAAGCCTTTCTGAATAATTATGCATTAGTAAATGTGCGCGTGTGTGTGAAGGCGGCTTGGCAGTGAAGCGTTTTTTGTGTTTGTACCATTTGGCCTCTGAATGAGCCTTCCTTCTCCGGATGCCATCCTTTCTTCAAAACATCTCCGAATTTCGACATGCTGGGCAGTATTTCTGTTGCCGCTGCAACTCAAAGTCCAAAATAATAGGCTATCCGTATCGGGACAATATATGTTGAAGGATCAAAGGTTGAGCAAGATGCGTGGTTATAAAATTCCAGGGTCGTGTGCTAGGAAAAAGGTGGGATGACGATTACGCACTGCGGGGAGGCTTGTGGTCGCTCTGGGCTGACTTTACCTTGCGCAACGCTCGACCCCACCGAGGCTCTGGAGCGCATCTGTGCTTTGCATTTACAGAATCTTTAATTGGCAAATTTTTTATTGTAATTGCAACTGTTGATTAGCATGATAATACAGAATGCGATTTACGTTTACTCTTCGCTAGAGTCGTAGTCATGCGGGCTGTTTTGTAACCGGCACACCCGCATAGCTCCCACTACCTAACTACATAGCACCTATACATCGCTTTACACGCTGCGCAGCCCACCAACGCGTCTCCCACAGACAGGCGCGTCCACTAAATGCTTCAAGCCGGAGCCGCTATCCATTAGCAACACCAACACACAACATCACCATGTCTGCGCCAGATAATGCAGAGTACGAGCTGCTCACGGAGCACTTTAGCTACCCTCCAGTCGTATGCACCAATCCCAGTCCGCTCCCGCATGCCCAGTCACTAACTGTGCCCCCCCAATCCAGTCCCTGCTGGACGACATCATCAACGCCGTCAATGTCCTCGCCGACCGCGCCCTCGGCGCCATCGAGACGACGCTCACCCGCCTGCCGGCCCAGAACCTGGGATTTGGCCACTCCAAGAAGCGCCCGGCGTCCGGCGCCGACCCGAACCTGAGCCCCGAGGAGGCGGCCAAGCGCGAGATTGAAAACGGCACGCACCAGCTCGAGACGCTGCTCAACGCCTCCATCGACAAGAACTTTGACATTTTCGAGCTCTACGTCATGAACAACATCCTCACCGTCAAGCGCGACGACCAGCCCTTTATGCAGCTCGCGCACTACAAGGGACTTGATTTTTTCCCGGCCTCGACTTCCGCCGACGATGCGACAGCGCCGCCGCCGCCGCGTCCGACGCTGGAATCGGTCACGCAGCTGCGGCGCAGGTTGCACGCCAGCCAGCAGCTGCACGTCGCGCTCGAGACGGAGCGCGTGCGCAACGACGCGCTGCTGAAGAAGCTGCGCGCCGCGCTCGGGGTTGCGGTCCCCGCACCGGCGGCCGGGACGGCGGCCGTGAAGCAGGAGGAGGACGACGAGGATGCCGCGGCGGCGGCGGCGCAGGAGCAGACCAATGCGCTGGGCTTCCTGACCGACCGCGGCACGCTGGAGGAGGGCGGCACCGTGCGGCCCATCACGACGACGACCGAGTTTACCCTCTCGCAGCTGCAGACGCTGCGGTCGCTGTCGTCGTCGCTGCGGACGCTGCTGCCGGCCATCGGAGGCAGCGGCGGCGAGGATGAAGACTCTGGCGGAGACCAGCAGAGCAAGGAGGAGGAGGAAGACGACGATGACGGTGCGGAAAAGAGCTGGCGGCGGGAACGCGCCGAGTACGTCGAGGGCGCGTCGAGGCGGTACCTCGAAACGGTGGCGGGCGTCGAGCTGGGGCCCGGCGGCGAGGTGCGCGACGGCGAGTGGCAGGGCGCCGGGCGAGGCATCACGCGCGGCGAGGTCGAGGGTCTGGAGGAGGTGGTGGCGGTTCTCGGCGCGCAGCAACCGGCGGCGGCGGCGGCGGCGGAGGAGCAGGAGCAGCAGCAGCAGGCATCAGGAGAGACGCAAGGTCAGGGCCAAGACGAGAGCATGGATCAGTCATGAGCGGGCGCATAGCTTGTTGATTCGAAAATTGTATATAAAAATTGTGTTTTGGGAAGCGGGATACTGGCGTTACCACATCTGGGCTAAGAGATTTTGATATTGGTGCTGTTTTATTCATATTTATTGACAATACTCATGGCTGTGATGCGCTTTACCGTCTTGCGCCAATGCGGTTCTCCCGAGCATCGTTACAACTGTCTATCAGTAAATCTGTTTAGGTAATATACATGGTATTAAATAAGCTAATTTACAGTGAGCGTAGTCTATCCATGTAGCTCGTATAAAACATATAAGAAAAGGGGGAATATAATGGCCAGCAAGCGCCCTAATGTACAATAGCTCTCGCTCACCAGCACACCAACTAGTAGTTGGCAATCAACTTTTGCAGCCCACCAGGCATGTTGGCCTCGTCGAGCAGGTTGTTCTCCTTGGCGACGTACCAGAAGTGATGCTTCCAGAAGCGCGCGTCGTGCACGTCTCCGTGCGCGCCGCTCTGCGTCTGCGCGACCAGCTTGTTGCGCAGGACCGAGTCGACGACGCGGCGCGCGCTGACGAGATCCTCCTCGACCGCCAGGGCGCGCAGCAGCTCGTTGAGGCACGGCAGCGAGGTGACGGGCCGGTCGGCGGCCTCGAGCTGGTCAAAGAGGTCGAGCGCGAGGCCCGGCTGGCCCGTGAGGGCGGCGGCGCGGATCACACGCTCCCAGAGCGTCTGGTCGCCGCGCGAAATGTCCTGCATGCCGTGCTTTTCCAGCAGCGCGTGGATGGGCGCAAACTCGCGCGGCTGCTGCTGCAGCGAGCGCTCGATGAGGATCGTCACCATGTACGGGTTGATGCGCACGTTTTGGTGCTGCAGGTGCGCGAGCACGGCGTCGACGGCCGCGTCCGAGGCGTTGGCCAGCGAGGCGACGGCGTGCAGCGCCTTGGCGTAGAGCTCCGCGTTGAGGGCGACGTTGGAGCGCGCCAGGTCGGCAAAGACCTGGTTGACGGCCTCGACCTGAGTTTCGGGCGCGTCGCTCCCCGTCAGCGACAGCATTTCCTCGATCAGGATTACAAAGGTGGCCTGGTTCGGCTCGACGCCGTTCTCGGCCATGACGTCCATAAGCCACGCGACGTCGTCTGGGCCCGCAGCAAAGGCCTTGCGCAGAATGATGTTGTGCGTGCTTACGTCGGGTTTGATATCGTTCTTGTGTGCCCAGCTGAGGAGCACCTTGGCGGCCGGCGGCTCAATCTCGAGGATGCCCTTGATGCAGGCGTTGATCATCTCGATGCTGGGCTTCACGGCGCCGCTTTCCTCGACAGTGTTGGTTCTTATCGCGTCCTCCCACTGTTTCTGCAGCTTGGTCAGCGCAGCCATGCACGCCCCGACCTTGCCTTTGAGAATGTATGCCGCAAGGCGCTCCGTCCAGATGGGCACGTCGAGATGCACATTTGCACCTTCGAGCTGAGTCCACAGCGCGTCAATCTTTCGAGTGTCCTTACAGAGCCGCCACCCGTGCATCATGCTCGTGTATGTCTTGAGCGTGAGCGGGATTTGCAGATTCATCATCATCTCCAACGCCGTCTTGTATTCGTAATCCAGGCGCAGCGCACAGGCAACAAAGACAAAAAAGTCCATCAGCTCGGGTCTGGATTTGATAGCCCAGCGCAGGTCTGCATTGTCGGATTGTTTCTGGTGAAAGTCTGCCCAGATGGTCTGCACCCCAGGTTTGTTGCGTTCTTGATATGCCTTCCTGAGTCTCCTGTGAATGCCTGTGAGACTAGCTCTGAATTTGTCCCCGCTGCTGTCGCGACGCCAAGTGGATGCCTCGCTTGACAAAAACGCAATGAGTGAAGTCCATTGGTTTCTAATATACGGCTCAAGTTCATGAGACTTCTCGGCAGGAAAAGAGAGAGCGCCTGGGACAACCTGACGTGGAAATTGCTGCAACATCAATTCAGCAACTTGCGGATATTCCCCGAAAAAGATGCTGGCCAGTTTCAGCAACGGTGCAGCCTCCCTCTGAACACGCTCTGTTATATATCGTGGGTCGGAAAGCACGCAGAGTGTCGCCAGTAGTCCATCTACAAGCTCCTTCGACAGGCCATTGTCGAATTGAGGAAACAGGGCTTGGAGAAACGACTCAACAGTAGCAGCGCCGTCGCTAGGGGTTTCCTTCGCCGGAGTTTGTGGGTTTCTCAAAGCGACCTTGAATTCGATCTCGTCGGGCAAAGCAAACCGCAGCGGCTTGCCACGCTCGGGCAGCCGATGCATTTGCGAAACATGCATCCACAGGTCCAACAGGTTTTGCGATAAGAAGTTGCGATGAGAAGTCGAGTTTTTGCCAGTGGCGAAAGCATGGCATATCCTGAGTGCCATGACGTTGGGGATGTGAGGGTTTGTGATGCCCAGACTAGCTGCTAGTCGAGCGAGCTCGGCGCAGCTAGAAGCACGGCCATACTGTATCTCGTCCTTGCACGCACCATCGACGAAGGCAGTGATGAGTTGAGATATGGGCGCCGGAAGATTGGTGCCGTACGCTTGCAAGTGTGGCCATATTGATTGCGTAAACGTCTCGAGCCGGTCCCGGACAGGCTCGTTCCTCCGCGCTACCAATGTGCTCAGCAGGAATGTGATATCGATCTCGGAAACCGGTTTCGTTTTTGATAGGTCGTTGTTGACAATGGCTATGGCCGGTTTGCCTGTCCAGTCGGTGTTGTTGGCGTTGACTATTTGATTGAACATGTCGTACGCGGAGGCGCCCGTGTTGGATCGCGACCGGCCGGCGTGCCTGGACTTGTGCGCGCCATCCTGATGCCGCGGCACCCTGCGTTCTGGCCTAGAGGCCCTATCAGCTCGGTTTGAATGCAAATTAGGCGTCGAATCGGCGAGCGAAGAGAATGCCAGCTGGGCGACTGGTGGGCGAGCCTGCGCACGCAGTTGCGAGCTGCATCGCCAGCAGACTGCGCGCGAAGGGAGCATTTTCAATACGCTCTCGAAAATGCTGAGCCTGTTTGCTCCTCCTTCTTGCGTCGCTTGTCGGTCGAGGGTATATCCACGCGAAGCTGCGGGCGTGGTAAATCTTAATGTCTTGTGTGGCTGTCAGGGTCAAGCTCTGGATTGAATATTTGAGGTTGAGATTCTAGGAGAGTGGAGCCTCTGAACTTTTTGGTGGAGTCCAACTTTGTGAGCAGCGCGGAGGATGAGGAAGCTCTATGGCACCGTATGGCAATGTATATATATCTTTCAAATTGAATAAAATCATAAGAGGTATCTCATTTTCCGTAAAATTGACGTGATGTTCATGTCATACAGTACACTAGCTCCTCGTGGTACAATTACGTTACAAACTAAACTCTTCAACTGCTGGCGCAAAACGGCCCGGCTGCTCTACAGCGAGGCCTGGAACTTGCCGTCCAGCTCCTCCACCTTGGCAATGCTCTTCTTGTAGCCTGGGCTGGCCTCCAGTGTCTTGATGTACTCGGAAACGCGGGGGTAGGTCTGCTCCCAGCCGGGGACAATGTCCCTGAAACGGGCCTGAGCGGCAATGAGAGGGAAGCTCATGAGAATATCGGCCGCGGTCAGCTGGTCGTTGCAGAGGTAGGCGCCACCAGAAGTAGAGAGATGGTCGTTGATCATGGCAAGGTTCTTCTTAATGTTGGGCGCAATGAATAGGGAGAAGATCTTGTTGGCGACCATGGAGGTGATGGGACGAACGAAGAAGGGAATGTCGGTTCCCTTGAGTCCTGTCAATTGGTCAGCATGGAATTATTTTGAATGCGCCCGCAAATCTGCCAGCTGGCGCATTGGAACGCAAACAGCAGAGGTTTACATACGGCCAATAACGAGCGACATGACCAGGTAGGGCATCAGGGTGCCCTCGGCATAGTGCAGATAGTATTGGTGGCGCAGGTAGGCCTCGGTCTCGCCGCCAATGGTGTTTTCCTTGCCCTCCTGCCAACGCTTGGGGACGAGGCGCTGTCCCTCGGGGTAGTGGGAGCAGAGGTACTCGGTCATCCAGCCGCTCTCGGCCAGGACGATGGGTTTAGCATCGGAGGCGGCGCCAGGAGGCGTGATGGTGACGACAGGCGACTTGCCGAGAGGGTGCACCTTTTCGAGCTCGGGCGGCGCAAGCTTGGTCTGCTTGTTGCGGTGGAAGATTTCGACCTCGTACTTGACCTGGAGCTCTTCTAGGAGCCAGAGGATGCGCTGAGAGCGCGACTGCTCAAGCCTGCGCGTAGGATGAAGTGGTTAGCTCAGGATTCCGTTACGTTGCTGTACTTGATAGTGGTGGCTGTTCAATTGCTGAAGAGCACAGCGCGACAGGAAGCTTGTCGCATTAGATGAGACATGCAGCTCCTCTGCAAGATTCTCGAAATAAGCTAAAGAATGGTACGTACCAGTAGAGCTTGACCTTGGCTTCCTCGGTAGACATGTTGAAGAGATTGATGGGACTCGCGAGTGTCGAAAAGGGGAGACAGAGACTCAATAGAGAAGCTCGTTAAACAATCGAGCTTTGGAGGGTTTGCAAAGTTAAAAAAAATCGTTGCGACAAGCTAGGGGCCAAGAGTATTCATCAATGAGCAAACGATTGCTGGGGTTCCTGAAAAGGCCGAGGTCCAGCAGGGTGGGCTGACTGCGATTTAGTGCCCGCAAAAATGGCCAAATCCATTTCGTCACTGTTTGCCGTCAGAGCTCGGAACCCATCCATTCCGGCTAGGCCGTCCGAAGTTTGTCAATCCAATGGGGTTCAGAGATTGCAGCATGGTTTCGAGAGAAAGAATTGGTGGAGCGGCGATGGAGTTTGTGAAGCTGCAAGCAGATTGACGTTTTCACAAGGCGACAGAACAGTGCCTACTACGTACGCGGAAGGGCTTATTTCTTCTTTTATTCTTATTCACACCCCGCTAGACCTCTAGCTCCTAGCCAGCCAGCCAGCCAGCCAGCCACGAAGAAGCCGTAGTTGACAGCCCTCTAACAGGCCCTCAATAGCCCCAGAAGCCGCCCTCTCGTAGCCCCTCTATCAAGTTATTCTTCTACACTACGGCTTAATATAGGGGCTACGAAAGGGTGGCTTCTGGGGGGTCTTGGCTAGAGGGTTACTGTTGGAGGGCTGTTTATACGTCTGTGTGTATAAGAAGTAAGAAGGTTCAAGATCTAAAGAGGCAGAAAAACAGCGAGAAGAAGAACAAGTAGAAGAAGGAGAAAGAAAGAAGAGGGGTCTTTTATAACTAATAGATAATTTAATTAACTGGTTATCTCTTAAGAGAACTTTACGCGTTAAGAGAATCGATATCTGTTGAGAGAATTGACATCTTACGAGATCTCTTGTTTTGTGTCAAAGAGGTTGTGGTGTGACGGGCCTCCCAGCAGCTCGCAGCACCTGTTTCCAGGGATAAGGTATGGCAGCTGCTGGGGTTTTGGCCCGTCAGCTGTCAGAGGCATATTCTTACATTTAACAGCTGCAAACGAGACTGCACAATTTTTTTCTTCTTTTTTCACACTCATCATCATACATTGAGAAACTGACCATTATCATTACAATCCGTTAGTTAGTCGACCATCAACGCCCTAGACCCAGACTCTATTCTTCGTTCCTTGTCTAAGCATGTGCGTCTGCAACTCCGCAAACTGCAAACGCCCGCTGCAATGACAACTAAGACGCGCACGCACAAGGCACCCGCCCAGTCAGAGAATCAAACGACTTGGCAAACATGTTCTGGTTAGGATAATTGACCAATTGAGCAATATTCACCCTACTATTCAAAAAGCAAGGAGATTAGCTTCCTCCATCGCCGCCTCCGCCGCCGCCGTCGCCGCCACCACCACCATCACCACCGCCTCCGCCTCCGCCTCCGTCACCACCACCACCATCGCCATAGCCGCCATCACCTCCACCATCAAAACACCAGCCTCCATCGCCGCCGCCGGTACCACTACCACCGCCGCCGCCGCTCTGCCCGCCGCTCTCATAGTTACGACGGTTGCGTCTAGCACGCTTGCTATGGCCCAGGCCTCTCATTAGAACATGCCGCCTATCCCACACAGGACAGCGCACAAGTGCCGCCGCTCCCAACCCGAACACGAATGCTCCACCAACGACGCTGAGTGCAATGGCAAACGCCAGATCGTTGATATCGGGGTATGGATTCGAGTACTTGCCCCGCGGAACCGCCAGCAGAATCATGGGCGCGACTCGCAGCGCCGCTGTGAGCAGCAGCACGATGCAGTGGACGCCCTTGCTGCACTGATAACCGACGACCATGGTGAGAAACATGTGCAGCAGCCAGATGGCGGCCATGACGATCCCGAATGGCGCCTTCCACCTGAATATCCCGTAGCCCTTACTGGTGAAAACAGCGGCGACTATCAGCGACACGCTCAGCGCGCAGAAGCTGATCCAAAAGACGACCCCAGCTGTGCCTCGCCTCCTCGAAACGCAGCTCACCAGCATCATGCACAGCCCTGACACGGCATTCGGGAGAAGACCGACGATCCAAAACTGTATCAGGAGATTCCCATTGCGATCAAAATTCGTTGAGCCAACATAGATGAGTACTGCCTGGATGATAATCGGTGTCATCTCTACCGTTACAGCTCCAATGTAGCCAGCCGGGCTCAGCGCGGGAATGTGTTCCGAGCTTGTACCCGGCCCGTAGTAGTATCGTACCGCCCAGAGCTTGGGATCTCTCTCAAAGATTCGCACGAGCTGCACCACAAAGCCGGGCTGTAGAGAGCGCAGACAGCTCCACATGACGTTTCTCATAAAGCTCCCCCATCCCCAAGACGGTCGATTCCGCACTGGCGGCGCAACCTCATAGCCGTACGCACCGTAGGCGCCATATTCTGTAGATTGTGGAACCTTTTCTTCGCGACCATGGGGAAACAGGCTTCCGACTTCCGAAATCCACCAAATGCAACTCAATAATGCTATTGTCGCTGCGAGCGCGAACCAGTGGATCCCGGAGACGGTGTAAGTCGGTGCCGTGTTTTCAGTCATTGCATTTTGAGAGTGTTTGCGTCTGTGTAGGTATATTCGATCTCAAATTCGAGGACTCGCAAGCCCTTCAAAATGGCGAGATTTCAAGTTGATCGTGAGCATGGGAAGCCTGGGTTTATCACTTCGCCAAAATCCCAAATGCCAAGACGGAGTGTCTCGTGAGACCGGTCCAGGCGTCGGAAAACTTCAGCTCGCTAACCAGACCTATCACAGATGCGAGGCGTTCCAAATTCAGCCTCGCACGTGGATCATGCGCCCCCTAACTAAGCCTTACACCCTAGATTATTATGCGAGATAAAACAGACAGTTAGTGCAATATACACGTATTTTTGTCTACAAAAGGGAAGCCATATAATAGATATGAAACTGTTAGATAATAGGCGATAAACGCGATCATAAACAGTTAGGAGAATTGACGATGTTTGTATTGAATCTATGAGTCTAGGTACGGCAATACCTCTTCTTATTATTAATAATGAATACTTATACTGAAGTTGGCTTTTTTCTTCAGTTGAAACAATCATTTCCTGTACCCGCCCATTTTTAACCGACTTGGCGGTGTTGATGAGATTATCGACGATCTAGATGGACAACTGAGAATCCGCCTTATTACACGGCTTGTACCCATGTATAACGAGGTGCGCAAGGCCCCAATCAGAGGCCAAACTCACCGGACATTTACTTTCTCGTTGGAGGGGCACGTCGAAGCAGAAGCAGTCGCGCAACCCTGGGGCGGATCTGGTTTAGGCCCGTATGCCAGTGTAAGAGAGAGGGACAAATGCGAGACGAGTCGAGGATGTGTGGCTTCGGGAAATGCAACGCTTTTCTTGACGGAATACAGCCAATACGACACCGGAAGAATGAGAGGACTAGAGAAGAAGAGATTGATAAATAAACAAAGACGCCGATGGGGCTCGAGTTCTACGGGATCGGCTGAGATCAGAGGCAGGGGCTGGGCGCCCACAACTATCCCAAAATGTTGAAGGAGTTTAAACACTCGTCTTGACTCTTGCACCAGGAGGAAAGACTTTCAAGCGTAACAGGATCTTAAAAAGGCCACATTCCCGTTGAATGATGTATTTCGAACCCTTGTTTTTCCCTCTGCAGAGTTGTGTCCCGGCCACTAAAATGTTTTGGTTTAGTCAACGCTACTTTACGAGACATGCCCCTCACTCCAACCTCGCCTGATGTTTCGAGTTTTATACAAATCCAGAGGGCTGAGCATACAAAACTCCATACAACCTAGTCGAGTCGCTGTGTTCTAAACACCATCTACCGTCATGTCAACAACCCATGCCACACAGCAGAGCATCACACTCTACGACATTGCGCAGAAGCCGCCCGTGGAGGAGTCGTGCTGCGCGCCCAACCCGTGGAAGGCCAGGTTCGCGCTCAACTTTAAGCAGCTGCCGTATTCGACAAGATGGGTGGGCATGCTGGACATTGCCACGGTGCGCAAGGAGCTCGGCGCGCCTCCGTGCCGCAAGTTTGCGGGGGGCGAGGATTTCTACACGCTGCCCGTGATCAAGGACCCCGCCCACGATGCCGTCGTCGGCGACTCCTTTGACATTGCCGTCTACCTGGACAAGACGTACCCCGGCGCGGGCGGCGGCGCCTTGTTTCCCGAGCAGCCTCTCGACTTTGAGTTCAAGCCGGTCGTGGGCTTCCCCACGCTCCTCACGCTGCCCAACAACGACAGCCACCCCGGGTACGGGCGCTTCAACTTGAACGCCGACACCCTGTTCACCACGTTTAGCAGCCTCATCGCGGGCGGCATGCCGCTGGATCCCGCGACGGAGAAGGAGGTCAAGGCGGAATTTGCGCGTCGCGCGGGTGTCGGCCCAGACCAGGAGTTCACGCTGGAGGGCGAGGCACGGCAGGCGACGTTGGAGAGCTTCGAGGCGGCCCTGGGCGATCTGGGCAAGCTTTACAACGAGAACGCCGATGGTCCTTTTGTCTTGGGCAAGCAGGTCAGCCACGCCGATTTTATTGTCGGCGCGTGGCTGAGAATGTATGTGGTCGCCATGCCCAAGGACGAGTGGCAGCTGCTAAAGACCTGGCATAATGGTACTTTCGGTCGTCTGCACGATGCTCTGGATGCCTACGCCCAAATTAAGTAGTTGTATGGGGTAACATGATCGAAAAGCAGATGGGAAAAATTGCAGAGCTAGGCTTTTCAAACACAAGTCATCATCGTCCGTCAACTGACGCACGCGGCGCAATTCATTTTGTGAAATACATTCTTGCAGCATATGGTGCATGGCAACTGTTCCTCAGTTGATGAGACTTGATTATTCATTTAGGTTGTAAAGAACGGCCATTGGTAGAGAAACGATGTATAAGTATCACCGTGCGAGACACGTAATTGCAGCACAGAAAAGAGCAGTTCTTTGCCCGGTAACCAGTGCACGGTCGGCATTGTTTTCGTCAATTGCGATTTGGCGCATCTCAGGCACGGCCCCATTCGATAATTACATGTTAGTCTACCGTCTGTCTGTCCGAGACTACTCTCAATTGACGACCGACATGGGACTCCGACACGAAATTCACGGATGCGCATCATAATGCCACCTGTGACAGCTACTGTCAACTTGCCGATCTGTGAATTTTCAGACACAAATTGTCTACGGCCTACGCAAGTATTCCATCCAGTTGTAGCCTGCTTGTGGAGGCAATTCTGCCTAGCGATCCGCACTTCCTGGCGAGCTAGCTTGCGCCCAGCAGACCCAGCGTTTCCACATCTCCAGGCAACGCCGCCAGCGGGCCATGGCTTCAGCTGCAATGCAATATTCACCGCTGGCGAGGAGTCGGATTTTATCTATTATAAAGCCTCGAAAACTTCCGCCGAGTTCATTTCCACATCCTACTCGGCATTGCATTCTCAATTCCAGAAGACGAGCACCATCCCATCGAAACTTTGCCACAATGGTCTACCCGCAGGCTACTGAGAGTGAACGTCAGGCCTTGAAGGTGTTTCTGCTCTCGGGCCCAGAGCGATCTGAAGAAGAGGTCCAGAGCTGGGTTGCCGCCAATGTCAAGGAAGACGTTGCAAACAACTGGATATCATTCCCTCAACTAATCAGATCCATCTATCATGGAAAGGCAGTCGATGCCTATGATGTGAGCCCCCTTTCGACCGTTCATCATATTTGCAGCTTACTCAAACGAATTACGTAGGAGGCGGGAGCGACGATACCAAGGTTTCCTGGATTTGGTCTACCCCTCAACTGCAAGACCGAGTTTGATGACGACGTTTTCCCGCGATTGGCCTTTCACTCAAACGGAGAATCCAACTGGGCTGCTCATACACTTCTGATTCGCGAAATCTGCATCCTTCGCGTCGTGGAGGAGCTCACCAACAAGCCCGAATGGTGGCTCAAGGTCAAGAACGACGAGATTGCTGCGAAATGGAAGACTGAGATCCTGCAAATGGACTGGAAGTCTTTGGTCAACCTCTGGGCCGTTTTCACGGAAGAGATGGCCGATGCGGTAAGACAGGCTTCTGTTGCCTCGGGTACCAAATTCATGTGCTAACCGAAAGAATGAACCAGGTGATTGCTGAGCTCCGCGCCAAGGCTGCCCTGTACCAAGAAACTGGCTTGATTCCGGTCATGGACTACTCTGCTTGTGCTATCAAATCAGACAGTCTAATGTCCAGCGACCTGGTGGACCGGCTGAAGGCCGCTGTGGCACCATTCGAGAACGTGCCCGACGAAGCCAAAGACTGGCATCCCGGCAGCGATGGAAAGGTTTTGGATCTCGTGCATCCCTCCCTGTGGCCGCTTGTCTACGGCCGAAGCCGCGTGCTGCTTGACAAGACAATCGGCGTGACAGACTGCCTCAAATATGCCGGCACCGGGCACACTCTTCCAACGCTCGGCCTTGGGAAGCTCGCTGACATGAGTTCCATGCGTCATGCACGGTACAGAGGCAACGACCAGCTCGAGCTGTCCACCGCCTACCAATGGCTTCCCTGCGAAGTCAAGGTAGGGGCTGATGGCAAGGCCACCATTGACAGCTACATCAACAACGTGCATCCCGTCAGGAACGCCAGCCTGTATCCCGTGATTGAAGAGTTTATCAACATCTCGCTGCCAGCCTGGGATCTCGTGTACCGCTGGCCCGAGGAGCTCGAGTTCAAGCGCATGCACTGGGACGAGATTTACAAGTGGACATGCCAGGCGCCCGACTTTTGCAAGGGGCAATGCGACCCGCGAAGGTGCCCGGTCGAGATTGGCGGCGTCCCCTACCCCAACTCGGACGGCGAGGAGAGCGACGAGGACTTTGACGACGAGGCCTACTCGGATATGGAGCGCGGCGACGCGCGCGAGCAGTGGTACGCGCGCAACCACACCATGGATCTCCCCGAGCCGGAGCCCGCACAGTACTGCGGCAACTTTTCCGCGTCGGAATGCATGCCCGCCGCGAAGAGCGAGCTGTTTGGCGCCGGCGCCAAGCTGCAGGTCATTGTCAAGCTCGCCAGCATCCACCTCACGCCCGAGAAGCCGACGTACGACGGCGGCTCGTGGCACAGCGAGGGCCTGCTCAACGAGCGCATCGTCTCGACGGCGCTCTTCTACTACGACTCGGACAACGTCACCGACAGCGCGCTCGCGTTCCGCACCAACTGCAACAAGGAGGACCTCATGATGGAGGGCTTCTACGAGCAGAGCGACACGCTGGGCATCGAGCGCGCCCTCGCCATCGACGCCGCCGGCAGCACGCTGCAGGACGTCGGCAGCGTGCAGACGCGGCCCGGCCGCGCCCTCTTCTTCCCCAACCTGTACCAGCACCGCGTCAGCCCCTTTGAGCTCGCCGATAAGTCGCGCCCCGGCCACCGCAAGATTCTCGCCCTGTTCCTCGTCGACCCCAAGGTGCCCGTGCTCTCCACGGCCAACGTGCCGCCGCAGCAGCGCGAGTGGTGGGAGCGCGAGGTCAGCATGTCGGCGGACGCAATTGTCTCGCGGAGGCTGCCCAACGAGATTCGCGACATGGTCATGGACGGCATCGATTTCCCCATCTCGCTGGACGAGGCAAAGAAGATTAGGCAAGATTTCATGTCGGAACGAAAGGTGTTGGTGAACGATGCCGAAAGCAGATGGGACCAGACAGAGTTTAACTTTTGCGAGCACTAGATGGCTCTTTGGCTTGTAATTATTTTTGTTTGTCTAGCTTGTTGACACTCTTACTGCTGCGCAAGTCTTATTTCAAGTTATCTATACTTTGTTCACAGCGCTTAGACATGCAGCATATGTCTTACGATCTGCGGTATGAGCTGGCGTTTGTCTTATCATCGCTGCTCTAGATCCATCTGGAAACGAAATTACATCCAACATTTTCAAGCTTAACTGTGAATTTCTACTATATTTTTCTTTCAATTTTTCTTTTCTGGTCATTACATAACAAAGAGGAAGAAAAAACCCAACGGTAAAACAACGTGTAAAAAAGAAGAAGAGGCTGTCTAGCCGTCGTCTTCTGTCACCAAAAATCGTGCTGTGCACTATCCCCATCCCATGCGTAACAGACATGAAAACAAAAGTCATGACCGTGGTCTTCTTCCCGTCTGCGAGAAACAAGACACACAAAAGACGCCCAAGCCTGTGTATGAGAGATGCATTCTTTCCTTTTTTCATATCCTTTTTAAACCCATATGCAACGTGTGATTCATGGCCGGTTTACATCTCTTCTCCCACTTAACCGCGGACAGCAGCTCCCAGAGCGCCGCCGGTGAATTGTGTACCACCAGCCTGGCGCTGGGTGTTGCCGCCGAGGCGAGCTCCGCCACGGCCGCCGCGGCCACCGCCTCTATGGCCACCACGGCCACGGCCGCCCTGGCGCTCGAAGGCGTTGGACGTGCCTTGTGTGCGCTGCTCAAGCGTGCGCTCATTGGTCTCGATGAGGGCACTGGCCTTGTCGGAGAGTGTGAGAGCCAGCGACTGGAGACGGCTGAGCTCGACACCCTTGCGGAAGATGACGGTCGAGGTGACCTGGTCGAGAGAGGCAGCAAGCTCCTCATGTGAAATCATCTTGCTGACAACGGCAGTGGCCTTGGCGTCGTCGAGCTCGAACATTTGCGACAGAGTCTCGGTGGCGAGTGTGTCGTAGAAGGGGGCATATGTGAAGAGGTAGGTGCGAAGACCCTCCTCCTGGATTTGCTTGGACAGCATGGTCTTGATGTCCTCGGCATCGGGCATCAGGTCCCAAATCTTGATGCTGTGGATAAAGGTGATGGCCTTCTTCCACTCACCAGCGGCGAGGGCCTTGGAAGCCTGCATGACGTGGTCACGGGTGTTCTCAGGAGGACCGGTGAAGATCTGGCGCTCGTGGTACTCGAGCATGCGGCGGTAGGTCTTGCTGATGACGCGCTTCCTGACGTCGGGAGAAGAACCAGTCTGGGCCAGCAGAGGAATCTCCAGAAGCATGCTGCAGGTGAGGTACACGCACTCGAGCAGTTCCAGGTTGATGTGCATGTGGAAAGGCAGTTGGCGCTGCTTCTCGAGACGCTCCTGCTCGGGAGAGACCTGGCTGTATCGCTGAATCATGACACCCTGAGCGAGCAACTCCTTCTGTCGGCCACTGCCGCAGATCTCCTGGAGAGTGTTTTGGGCATCGTAGACGAGACCCTTGCGGAAAGCGCAAAGACCAACCTGCACAAGGGTGCGGTTGTAAAGGATCTGGCTGAGAACATCAAAGTTCGGGATGTTCTCCTGGAGATGGGACATGAGCATCATGTCACGAGCCTTGTAGTACTCGTTGTGCAGGGCAAGGAAGTAAACCTGGCACAGCATAGCACGGGCGCGGATGATGCCGTCGGCGTGGCTGAAGAGGTAGTTGCAGAGAACGTTGACCAGGTTGCTAGCATCCTGGGACTGGCTGCGAGGGGTGATGACAGACTCGACGCTGGCGCCGGCGGCCTCCCAGCAGTTCTCCTCAAAGGTCTTGATAACGGCAGCAGGCTTGAAGTAGACGTGCTCCAGTCTGCGCATGACGATGCGGTTGACGCTGTCCTGGGGGGTTTCGAGGGCGGTGTCCTTGCGGAGGTACTCGTAGTAGAGCATGCCGCGGAAGATGATGTTGTAGAGAGCGCTCTCGTCCTGGAGACGCTCGATGTACTCAGGAGTGTGAGGGTCAATGCTCTGAAGGGAGCGGGTGAGCTCATCGTCCAGTCTCTCGACGTAAGAGACGATGCTGCCAGGAACCTTGATGTACTTGTCACCAGCGGCCAGCACAGGAGGCTTCTCATCGTCATCCCATTCTTCAGCGTGCTCAACGACGATGTACTCCTTTTCGACGCTCAGGAGCTGGAGAAGAGCAGAAAGCTCCTTCTCAGCGGACTTCCAGTGCTCAAGGGGCATGGCGGTAGCAGTACCAGAGCCGAGATCGAAGCGGGCAGAAACAAGGGCAAGGAGAGTGCGGATCTTCTGGTAGGGAGTGTTGGCAATCTCCAGCAGCTTCTCCATGACGGTGATCTGCTCGGCCTTGTCGGTGTTCTTCTTACCACGCGACTCCATGATGCCCCGAAGGTGCTTGAAGATACTCTCGGGGGTGTACTGGAGGGTGCGGCCGCCCTTGCCGACGGTAGCGAAACCCTCATCGCCGAGCTCCTCGGGGGTAATCTCGACAGCCTTGGCGGACTTGGTCTTCTTGGGAGCGCTGGCGGTCTCAGCGACCTCGGGCTCGGGCTCCATGAAGGCATCCTTGTCCTCGCGGTAGAGGTCGATCTGGGACTGGTATTCCTTGTTGGTCTTCTTGATCTTCTGCTTAACGGCGTTGAGGGCGCGGGCCTGGATGGCGTTCATCTTCTTGGGGGTGACCTTTTGCTTGGCCAGGGACTCGTTCATGAACTCCTCGAGCTCGGCAAGGATGCGGATATAAGGCTTGGGGGCCTTGTTGTTGGAACTGGGCAGCTTGGCGATCTGACGGGTGAGTTTGTCGAACTCTAGCAGCATTTTGTTAGCACAATATATCGCTCTCTCGGACATTCCGTGCCGTTGACAGGGAGGCACAGAAAATGTAGATTCTTACCGGCAGAAATGAGCGACCAGTCGCCATTCTTCTCGCCGTTCTCAATCTGCTTGATGGAGCCCTCGAGTTCGTCGTTGAACTTGGTCTCGTAACTCCTGGCCTTGCGTCGGGCCTCGTCGTCGCTGTCATCGCTGTCGGAGTCGGCGTCCCTCAAGAATCTGTTACCGCCGCCGCCCTCCTCGTCGCTGCTGCTGTCATCGTCGTCGCTGTCCTCGGGAAAGTCCGAGTCCTCCTCCTGGTCGGAGCCGTCGCGCTGGAAGTCTTGCTGCTCGTTATCCGAGTAGAGCTCCTCCTCGTCGCTGGAGCTGTCGCTGGAGCTGTCGTCGCCTCCACGGCGGAAGAATCGAGACATGTTGGGCGAGATGGGCTGGCGGGCAAGGGTTTCGGTTGATCGTCAGTCCTCGTGGGAGTCTCGAGTTGGAATTCACGACTTTGGTTCTCAAGTCGCCCAGACGCGCGGGGTGAAAATTGATGATTTTTGGTGGGCAGGTGGGGCACGCACCTTGGGGCTTAGCGACAGGCTCTGAGTGCCAGCAGTGGGAGTCATAAAAAGGGAACAGTCACACACAAACTTGTGCCCGCCGCCCGCCCACCGACCCTGATTACCTCAGCCAGACCTGCCCGCCGATTTTTTCTCGCCCAAGAAGAACAAGCCCCTACCGCGCCCTTTACCACGCCCCTGCAGCACCTGCGAATACGAGCCTGCCCGCTGTAACTGCTCCGATTTAGTGGTGCCAGCGCGCTGCACCACCCGCTGCCAGGAACCACAGAACGGCCAGCCAATGCTAGCCTCTCTATATCGGCTTTGCCTCAGCTCTCTGTATTAATAAACCTCGTCCTCGACTACGCATACCTGCGGCTTGCCCACCACAACACAACCACAATGGCACCTCTACGATGTGCACACAGCTCCTGCTCGGCGCGAGCCTTTGTCCAGCTGGCAAAGAGACGTTATGCCACCGCCGCCGCCCCGACAGCGACGGGCTGCCTCGAGTTCCTCGCACCGCGCACCATGGCCTCGCCACCTCGGACCACCAACGGCACAGCTCGGCCGTTGGCTAGACGAACCGTTGCAGCGCACACGGCGCCCATGATGATACCCAGACGATCCTTTACTTCTTCGGTGCCTCGGAGAGCGACTGTCTGCGTGCAGAACCCGGTCCAGGACGAAGACGGCAACGAAATGATGCTGGAGATAACCGCTCGCGCGGCCAAGGTACGATGAAGCATACAAGACTGCTGCGCGCATACGCTCTCAAACGCAGCAAAAAAATGAAGAGTTGAATTACTGACAGTGTACAGCGTCTATCGGAAATCATGATCAAAGACAAGAACCCGAATCTCGCGCTCCGCATCCAAGTCGAAAGCGGCGGCTGCCACGGCTTTCAATACCTCATGAGCCTCATCACGATACCCCAAAAGGACGCCGCCGACTTTGCCACTGCCGTCAGCGAAGAAGACTCCATCTTCCAATACGTCGGCGAAGATGCGGCCGTGGGCGACAAGCACAACAATGCCCGCATCATACTCGACGAGCCCTCTCTCGACCTGCTCAAGGGCAGCAAGGTGGACTTTACCATGGAACTGATTGGCTCGCAGTTCAAGATTGTCGACAATCCGTTGGCGACAAGCAGCTGCGGCTGCGGAACGAGCTTTGACATTAAGATGTAGAAGCGCTAGATGAGGACGAGACGGGACAACCACCACCACTCTTTGGCTGTAACTCTTAACGATAACCTCTGTACACATATCATAATACATGCACTACAGATCAACGGCCATGGTGCATTGATGCAAACCATAGCAGGCCTGCTTAATGCCACACCAAATTGAAATACATTCACGAGCCATGTCACAAGGAGATCACAGTATGCAGGGAAGCTGGTGTGCCATTCATAAGGGGAAATTTATTCCTCAAAACAAAAGCCCAAGTCGTGCTAACGAACGCCGAATCATCCATGCCATGTAAGTAGGCCTAAAGTCACTACCGTTTTTGTCCTGCCCATCCTTATACACATTCCTTTTTTAACGTGATGCATTAAGCAGTGCCAGTTTAGTTCATCTGGCGGATGAGGCCGTTGATGGCGTCCTCGCGGTTGCCGAGGTCACCGCCCTCAATGAAGTGCTTGAACTTGCGGGTGCGGAAGCCACCAGTGGGGTTGGAGAGCTTGAAGGGCCACAGGAAGTTGGAGACCTGCTTGAAGTTGGGGCCGACAGAGTAGATCTCGTGGACGAGATCCTCAATGCAGACGATGCCGTACTTGCCAAGGTTCTCCTCGACGATGGCGTTGTCGGTAAGAGCAATGCGCTGCTTGTTGATCTTTCCGTATCCACGCTTGTAGATGAGCTCCTTGATGGACTTGAGGTTGGGGTAACCGTAGGCGATCCAGGGCTCGACGATCTTGAGCATCTCAGTGGTGGCCTTGGTGACCTTGATGAAGACGCCGTTGTTGATCTGGAGGAGACGGAGGAGCTGGAGGATCTTGCGGGGCTTGGGGGCAATCTTGTTGATACCCTTGATGCGGACGACGAAGATCAGCTTGGCCTCGGCGGGGACGTAGGCAGAGTCGTCGGCCTTGGCGGCGCGGTGAAGACGGATCTTCTCGCGCTCAGCATCGCGGTACTCCTTGACGTACTTCTCAGCACGCTTGAAGATGACGCCACGCTTCTCCTTGTTGGACTGTAACATGCGTTGTTAGCAAGTTTGCTTGACTCGGACATTGGCAGAAGCAGAATGTATAGGTCAGGCGAATTATCAGACCCGAAAGAAGGTTAATTATCAACAGCATCGACTGATGTCTAGTTGACATGATATGTTGTGCATCACAAAAACAGTGCCACAGTTGTGAAAGGGAATGAGAGTGGAGAACTTACGGCCTTCTTCTTCTGAAGAGCGGCAGTGCGCTCAGCGCGAGCCTTCTCCTGGCTCTTGCGCTTCTTGAGAAGGGTCTCAGGGACCAGGACGTGGTCGTTGGTAGGGACGGTACTGCAGCAGATCAGATTAGTACGTAGTCCAGCACACCCCGTGCGAGGGCATGGAACGGAGAGCGCCGGTGCGAGAACTGTAGCTTGAGCGCGACATTCTGGCTTTGGCTGACTCGAAACTGCATTTGATCGGTGAAGGGACAAGCGAGGCTAAAGCTTCTGACTTGTATAAAAATTTTCATCCGACAAGACCTCAGACTTGCGTCCGAGAGGAAGAAGCTGGGATGGGATTTTGACGGCGGTCAGTAGAAGAAGCCTTTCGGCAGTCCTTCTCTCCGGGCCATCCCAATCAACAGCAATGGATTTGAGAGGGAAGAGTGCGTCCAGTGGACAGCGGCCTTCACCTCCAACGCCCCAGGCAGCATCTCTCAGATCCGCCGAGCCATTGATTTCAGGCTTGGAGAAACGAGGGCAGTACGCCATGGGAAAGGGAATATAATCGAGCTGGCAAAAGCCTCAATCGAGACTAAGTCCGTACATGGCCGCCGAGGCAGGTCAGGATGGCTTCATGCTCGGATTGAGCTGGTTTGCCCAGCAAAGGACCACGACAAAAATCTGCAATATCTCGAAAGGAACACCAGGCCGATAGAAATCGATTCTCTCATCGGTTCATCCATTCGCACGAGTCTTTTTCAACCAAGGGGATAAACATACGTGGCACCCATTTCGACGGTTTTGGCTGTGGTTGTCGGTTAGTGATGTCGAAAGGGAGAAGAAAGAGTGTGGGTGGGCGGCCTGGGGGATATTTTCTTCTCTGGCCGAGGAGCACCCTGGGGCGGTCGTGCACAAGCGAGAGCACGTACCAAAAAAAGCCCACTAATAATTTTCACACCGCAAAAAAAGTTTTTGTGGAGATCCTTTACCGCTGCCAACCACATGAAATGAGTGGGGGATGCAAAAAAAATTTCGCCTAGGGCCAGGGCTTTGTGCCAGCCACACAGTGTGCAAAGGTTGGTTCTGCCACACCCCACCGCCCTCAGCCCAGCCCACTCGCTCTGGCGCTGGCCCTGGCAAACCACCAAAGTGCCCGCTGCTCTTGGTGCTTAGTTCTCGATTTTGGAGATTCCCTCATTCTCAACCGCCCAGTCTCAAAAATCAACACCAGTCAAAATGCCCCCCAAGAAGGTTGCCCGTGCCCCCCAGGAGAACATCTCCCTCGGCCCCTCGGTCCGCGATGGTATGAATGCCTTTTTTTTCGAGATTGATTTCATTCTCGTCCGTGAATTCGGTCGCATCCAAAGTCGGGGCTAACACAATTTTGAACAGGCGAGCTCGTCTTCGGCGTTGCCCGCATCTTCGCCTCCTTCAACGATACCTTCGTCCACATCACTGATCTCAGGTTCGTCTACGCCCGTGCGAAATTGCGACACGTCCCGAACCCGTCGTCGCTGGACATCGAAAACAAGACGTGAATTTTTTGCTAACGTTTGGCGGGGTTGCAGTGGTCGCGAAACCATCACCCGTGTCACTGGTGGCATGAAGGTCAAGGCCGACCGTGACGAGTCCTCCCCCTACGCCGCCATGTTGGCTGCCCAGGACGTCGCCGCCCGCTGCAAGGAGCTCGGCATCAACGCTCTCCACATCAAGATCCGCGCCACCGGTGGTAACGCTACCAAGACCCCCGGCCCTGGTGCCCAGTCCGCTCTCCGTGCCCTCGCCCGTGCCGGCATGAAGATTGGCCGCATCGAGGACGTCACCCCTACCCCCTCCGACTCTACCCGCAGAAAGGGTGGTCGCCGTGGTCGTCGTCTCTAGATGCAAAACCCCCCCAAGTTTTTATGCTCCCGAAACAAACAATCATTACGACAAAAAGTTATGTGTTTTTTCAAGCAAGGGGTTTGGTCTATTGGCTGGGACTTTTTGCGCAGGAGTCTCTTGGTCTAACTGGTTTCCATCTGTGGCGTTGAGAAAACGAGGAGAACGGCATTTATCGCCTGGTCTCCAACCTACCTTGCGCTGCCTGCCTGTCTGGGGCAAGCAGTGCTTCAGTAGATAGTTACAAATTTCGCCCGAAGAAGGCCCATGACAAAGTTACTCTTGCTACAAACCTGTGTCTTGTGAACGTGAGGTCCCTTGATGCCAGCTGTGATGTGTAGAATGTCATATTAAAAGCAGAGCTCATTTGTACAAATGCTAATGCGCCGGGCTAACATATCAAAATCCTAAGAAATGTATCTTTAATAATCACATATGCATAAAAGCCAATTACTTGAATCCAGGCTTCAGAGACCACATGCCTCTGCCTGCACCACCTGTCTTGCTGAGCATGGCTATAGTGTCCAGCGCGATCTTAAATTCATCGCTCTGCTTCTTTCCGGGGCAGTATTGGTTGAAGTGGTCAACGAGCATCTTACTGGGCACCTTTCCTCCGTGTCGGTTGATGAATTGCTTAATCATGAGCATGAAGTCCTTGGCCTTCAGATTCTTGTCAGCGCCCGGTGTGCCTCCGCGTGAGCTGCCGCTTCCAGTGCCATCGTCAAGACCTTGCCGATCAGCAAGGTTGCTGAGAATGCCAGCTGAACTAGGGCCTGCGCGGCGACGGTTTCCTCCAGGGCGGCCTCCTTGTCCGACTTCACCGGTCCATGTCACTGTGCCAATTGGCACGTTGCGCGCTTCCTGGCCAGATCGACGCAGATGCGCAGCGGCCTGTTTGGCAACCTCGTTGGCTTCGTGACGGAGAACTGCAATATCAGCCTTGGCTTTTGAAGGGCCGTTGACAATCTGCTCGTGGTCGTAGGCGCTGTTGACGGATCGAGCAAAGATGCCGCCGAGCATGCGGCGCTCATCATGCGCTGCCTTGTCCTCCTTGAACTCTTCCATCGCCGCAACCAAATCCATTTGTTTCAGTTCACGCTGCTCGTAGTCGGGGACGCCCGGCTTGTCCGAGGCACCGTCTGCATTGGCAATATCAACCTCAGCACCCTTGAAGACTTCACTTCGCTGGGCTGCGGCATCACCACCGGCGTTGTACGTGAAAAGATCGTACAAGTCAGACAAGTCATACGAGCTGCGTTGTTTCGGATCTTTCAGTACTTTGTTCGTCATGAACTGTTTGAAAATTTGTCGGTGGTAAATCTTCTCTTCGATGGTGCCCTCGGTCATGAGTCTGTAGATTTTGACTGGCTTGTTTTGACCGAGTCGCCAGGCTCTTTCTCGCGCCTGCAAATCTGTCGAAGGGTTCCAGTCTGGATCAAAGATGATGATGCGATCAGCACCTGTAAGATTCGTTCCGAGGCCACCAGTGCGGGTAGTCATGAGGAATACATGCACATCAGGATCGTTGTTGAACCGATCAATCATGGGCTGTCGCTGATCGACCGGTGTCTCTCCGTCCATTCGCAAGTATGAAATTCCGCAGTCTCTCATGCACTTTTCGATAATATTCAACATGAGTTTGCCTTGCGAGAATAGCAGCGTCTTGTGTCCATTGGGGATCATGACATTTTGGAGCAAATCCTTCGTGAGTTGCAATTTTGTCGATAATCTCGGACTGCCATATTCGTAGCCAGCCTTTTCACTCAACTTCTTGTCTAGCAGGTCTGGGTGATTGCAAATCTTCCGCAAGATATCAATTCCATAGAGCGATTGCCGTCGCCGGTTCAGAATGGCAGACACTTCGTCGGATCTGAGAAATGTCTCGTAGGCCTTGCGTTGGCCGTCAGTCAACTTGCAGAATAAAACCTGTTCAGTCTTTTCGGGCAAGTCTGCCGCAACATCAACTTTTAGTCGTTGCAGCAGATATTCGCTGATTGTCTCCTTTAGCGCCTCGGCACATTTCTCGGCCGTCATGACTTGCAAGTTCGACGCGTTAGCGTAGCCTCCCTGGCGGATGGGAATCTCGAACTGAGTCCTAAAGTTGACCAGTGTGCCCAGTCGCATGGGGTATATAAAGTCAAACAACGACCAGAGTTCGGTCAGATTGTTCTGCACGGGCGTTCCGGAAAGGATAACACGGTTCGGCGTGTTCAATTCTTTGCAAGTGACAGTGATTTCCGCATTCGGGTTTCGAATCTTGTGGCCCTCATCCAGGACGGCATATTCCCAGTCAACCTTGAGTAAGTCGTCGGCATACGTCTGAAGACCAGTATATGTAGTTACCAGAACATGGCCCTTGCTGACAACGCCACGAATAATGCGCCGCGCTGCGTTGGAAGACTTGCTAGCCATAGGACGAAAATGGTCTAAATCGTAGTCATCTTCCGTTGTCGGATTCAGCATGCCACTGCCTGACGAGTGTAGAATTGAGACTCGCAGCGGAGGCCACCATCGGTGGAACTCGCTGACCCATTGACGAAGCAGTGTGGCGGGTGCAACAACAATAACGGGTCGCTTTAGTTTCTTGCTGCTGTGCAAAGCGGCGATGAACGCAATCAGCTGGACAGTTTTACCTAAGCCCATCTCGTCACCGACAATACCGCCGACGCGCTGCTTGTACAATTCTGCCAGCCACTGCACTCCAGTCTTTTGGTATCCGAATAAGGAAGGGTGGATATCTCCCGGGAGCTTGAGGTTGTCGTCAATGGACCAGTCTGGATGATCAGGCGATGGCTTCGTCCATTCATCTTCCTCTGGGTCGCTCTCGGCTCCAGCGTCTGCAGACTCTTGTGCTTGACGCCTTGAGCGTCTCGCGCGGCTGCGTCGTGAGATCCAATCGTTGAGGCGTCGCTTGTACAGTTTTTCATCACCGTCGTCAATTTTTGTCAGGTCAATCTGCTCCTGCGCTTTCACGGCAGCCTTGGCCTTGTTTTTGCGACGCTCTTCACGAATGAGGTCGTCCTCATTGCCTTGCTTCCGGACGGCAGAGTCGGCAGAGTCTGACGCGGCCGAGGCGTCTGGTTCATAGTCTTCAGACGGACTGCGCGTCCTCTCTCGCCGTTGCCTCTTGCGAGGTCGGAGGGAGAATTCGGATTCCACGGCGCTGCTGGTCGCCGGTGTGCTTGCTGCCGTGGTGGTAGCGGGAGTCTCATCCTCAAAGCCAGGACGACGTAGCAGCTGATGCGACGTCGGCTCTTCTTCTGGAGCACCGAGCTGCTCCGCGGCAGCCTCCTCTTCGGCATCGAGAATAGCATCTGCTAATTTGCCTTCTACACCAGCAGGCCTGGGTCCTCCGACGCGCGCAAAGGGTGTGATTTTACCAGTTCGGATGAGATAGTCGCGATGGCTCTCTCCCGGTAGTCTCGCAGATTTGGCGGTGCTCTGGACTTCAAGCGGGTCCTGTTCGTGACGTTTCTTCATGCGTGACTGAAAGTCGGAAATATCACTGCTGACGTGAAGTATTTCCTGCTCAATCTTGGCAATCTCTTTGCGAATATTGCCAGCCTGATATGGGTTGGTGGCAGCGCGTTCGAGGCGCTTCTTTTCCTTGTCCAGCTGCAGTTTCAGTCGTTGCCGCGAGGCTTCCAGCTTTTCTATTCGCGCCTTGTCCTTCTTGTCCTCTTGCTCCATGATGGCCGCGTTGGCTTGCATGGTAATGTCGCGCTCCAGCTCATTCTGGTCGCGCACGGTGCCGGTCAAGTTCTTGAGGGCGTCCTCCTCTGTCATGCCAGCGAGGTCGGCTTGCGCCGTGGCATCTTGGCCAGACTCGCCATGAGCCGCCGCGACCATCTTGTCGACCAAGTCACTCCGGCTTTCGGCATTTCCAGCCGCTCCAGTTTCTTCGTGGTCCATGACGGACAGATTGTCTTGACGATGGCTATGACAGTGACGGGTGTTTGAAGGGATGGTGATGCGCGAGAAAATCAACACAGCGCTCCTGTTCGACTAGCCCGAGGGCCTCTCGTTGTTCCAAACGAGTAAATTTTGCGTTGTAGTCTTAATGCATGACGTCGCAAAGCCGAATATCAAATCTTTTCGATGAGGCGTGGAAGTGGCAAACGCCCAGCGTGAATGAGATGGCGGCTCGTCTGGTGGCAAAGCAATGCCCAGCGATCAGGTTCACGGCACACGCCAAAGGTTGCAGTCCTAAAGACTGTTAAAACCAGCTCAGGTTAGATCAAGCGGCTCTCTATCGCTGCTCTGATAGAATCGAGATGAAAATTAACGGTCGACGTCGATGATAAATCGTGACTCCCTACCGAAGCAGCCTAGCCCGCCAAAGTTTAGTGGCCAATAGCAGTAAAAAGTTGCCGCCTGCCTGCTGCTGGCTGGGCCTTTCTCCACTGGCACGTGCATTGGGGGCGGCGCTTCAGGCGGCGCTGGTTCAGCTCATCGAGCCGCAAAAAGCCATCCTGCCATTATGCCTTCTTCCTTTATCTATATTAATTAAGGGGGAGCGCGTTTAATATCAAGCATGGCAGATCATGGCAAGATTGTTTTCTGCAAATCATAATGCCCCAGCCGTATTAATCAATATAAATTTCATATAAACATTTTCCAGTTCCGGCCACGCCATTTTAAGCACAACCTTGCTTCTTAGTTCCGACCCGCCTTGCTCCATGTCACACGTCACTCGGTAGGGCGTGAAGCGTGTTACTATCCGCATCGCGCAGCTTACACTCAAATTGTTGCACCTTGGCATTGCATCAACTCGGCAGCCATTGGTCGTCAAAACTTGCCATATCTCATCGTCCTGGTAGATGGAAATGTGGGGGAAGCTCTCACGTCCATTGATTGTGCGCTGCCACCGCCTTGCTCCTCCATCGAGCTGCACTGCAGGGGCCCGCAGCATTGGACTCCGAAGAATGGTGTCCGGTGTCGCGATGCCGTCATGGCTCTCGTCCCTGCTCGAGAGCAATGATCCGGCCCCAAAGCTCTACGCGTGGACTCCAGCCCACCTCGGCCTGTCTACAAGCACACAGTCGTCATCGTCGTCTACGTTGTCTACGCGGCAGGCTGACGATGCCAACCGCCGCTTATACATCCTGGGTCTGGGAAACCTCGGCCGCATGTACGCCATGTACATTCGGACCCGGGCCAACCCGCCGCCCGTCACCCTCATCGTGCACAGAAAGGAGCTGCTCGCCCAGTGGAACGAGAGCAACGGCATCGAAATCACCTACAAGGGCGAGGTTCAGACCTGCAAGGACTTTGACATTGAGTGGTGGACCGAGGAGAAACCGCCTCCCGAGGCCGCAGCACCAGCTCGTGAAGCTGCCGACGGCGGCAAGCTCCGCAACCTCCTCGTCACGACCAAGGCGCAGGTCGCGCTGCCCGAGGTCGACCGGATGCGCCGCTACCTCGACGCCGAGAGCACCGTCGCCTTTGCGCAAAACGGCATGTCCAAGCTGTGGCCGCCGCACGGCGCCGCCTACATGGCCGCGCGCTTCCCCCGCCCCGGCGACGGCTTCAACGCCGTGCTCTGCGTCACCAACCACGGGCTCTACTCCACGGGGGCCTTCTCCAGCGTCTTTGCCTCGCCCGCCGACGCCTACCTCGGCCCCGTCCTGCTGCAGCAGCAGCGGCAAGACTCTTCGGCCGGCGCCTCGCCGCCGCCCAGCGTCGCCTACCTGACCGAGCAGATCACGAGCGCGGCCATCCTCGAGGCTGGCGCCTTTAGCAGCCTCGACGTCTGGGTGCTGCAGCTCGAGAAGCTCGTCATCAACACGTGCATCAACCCGCTGACGGCCATCCTGCGCTGCAAGACGGGCGGCCTGTTCCTGACACCGGACGGCGTGCCGGCGCAGGTCATGGACCGCATGCTCGACGCCACGAGCCGCATCCTCCGCGCCCTCGTCGCGGACCCGGGCTGCGAGCCCATCCTGGCCACCGACGCGCGCGGCCGCGCCATCCCCTCCATCCGCGCGGAGCTCGACGCCCGCTTCGCCCGGGCCCGGCTGCGCGACATGCTGCACCGCGGCGGCCTGCGCGTCAAGGACAACAAGAGCTCCATGCTGCAGGACGTCGAGGCCGGCAAGCCCACCACCGAGATTCGCGACTTTAACGGCTGGCTCGTCGACATGGCCGCCTACCTCGGCGACGGCGGCGCCGCCAGCGGCAGCGGCAGCGGCAGCATTGACGTCAGCGTACACGAAAAGGTCATTGACCTGGTCGAGCGGCGTGTCGTTATGAATGAGGAGCAGCTCGCGGCGCACTTTTTGAAAGACTAAAAATTATGTCTTTGAATAAGGTAGTTGGATGCAAAGCCAGGGCTGCTAGTTTGGCAAAAGCAGAAGGTGGCATTCTTTTTTTTTTTGGTTGGTTTTACACGCCACATCGCACGCCCTTCCGATTTGAACGAGAAAAATGTGGAGGTTAGCTAGCGGCCCAGGCTTTTGAAGAAGAAGAAAAATATGAAACGAATAAGCACCGAGACAGCCGTTCGGAGCTGCTGTCCTCTTTTTTTGGGGTACACCGGCGATTTTTTTAACCTTTTTGACGCTACAGCATGCTACGTTTCATAGGCACGTAGTAGCACCAAGCAATCGAGTCCATGCGTTCGGTGTAATTCACAAACTTGGCGCCAAAAAATGCAAGTCAAGAGTACATGGAATAATAAAGAATAAAACGCACTAATTTCATATCTTTTGCATCGCAGCAAGCATTAACTGTTGTATAGACCGACCACAAATAGAATAGCCAAAAACTTGAAAGCAAACAAATTGTTATACTCGAAGCTCGATAAGATCCTCTTGTTGTCGTTGCCTTGCACCCTTTTTTTGGTCCAGTTTCGTGGTGGTATTCGTTCTGGATAATAAATGCACCGTCCAAAGCCCAAGCGTGGTAGGTTCCCCCTTTGCCCTCCACAGTAATTTTTTTAAAAACGCCGGTGCTGGGTATTTGTAGAAAAAATGATACAGCCCATTTGTTATGAATATTTTCCTCCCGTTTTCGTTCATTCGTGCCTCTTCCTCCGTCGCAATTGAAACGCGTTGCTGCATAGCGGGACCCCCCTCCACCCCATTTCAACTCTTGGCCGAAACCCAAAAGTCCAGCGGGAGACGAGTCGGTCGAGATGGGATGAAAAGCTTGGCAGTGCATGCTTTTTGCCGGTTTCTGCTCCGGGTATAACGTCGTCCAAAATAAGGTCAAAGGATTCATGCATCCTCGAAGATCGTGAACAACCAGAAAAAAAAGAAATAGAAAGCGAGACCAGCAAACCACCACAATAAAATTCAAATATACAATTTCAAATGAAAGGGAAAGGAGTGGAAGAAGTGTAAAAAAGCGAGGTGGGTTGGTCGTCAGCATCCGACGCCGAGTTGCTGACTGTAGCAAGCTCTCTTTGAAGTGTGCCGATGGGTATTTGCAGTCTTCTCTCGTCGTCTTCGTAAATTATTCGGGTATTCCCTGGTGATGCTTGTCGGGGAATGGCAAATGCCGACTTTCGCCGTGGTACATGACGATGCCGCTCTCCGAAGGCCCTGGCTCGGGCGACATTGGAGGCTGGTATTCTTCGTCGCCAATACCTATTTGTGCCGCACGCTCGCGGCAGGCTGCAGGTGTGAATCCGGTTCCAACTTTGTGAGCAATGATTCTCCATTTCTCGTTTTCGTAGTCTTGCAGCGCGTTACGAAGTTTTTGGTCCTGTTTAACCAAGTTAGCGATCCGAGTTGGCTCCGTGGCCGTCCTGTGACAAGAAAAACGTACCATGTCATCTGTCCAGAGCGTTGTTTTTGCTTTCAACTTTGTGCAATATCGTACTTGCAAGGTTCCAGACGAACGTCCCGGAAAGAAATCTGCGATTTGCTTCCATGTCAAGTTTTTCTGCTCCTTCAGCAGAATCAACAGCTGATCATCCTCCGCTGTAAACTTGAGTTTAGGTCCCCGTGGCCGTGGTGCTGGCATTGGCATGCCCTCTTGCCCGACCATGCTGGCCGCCGAGAGCTGGCCTGACTCGTCTCTTCGCATCATCTTGGAAGGCGGCCCCATGTCTGGCAAGTGGTGATGATGCGTCATAGGTAGTGGTGGCGTGCCAGCCAGCCCGCTGCCGGAAGAATAGCTGCCTCCCATTGGTGTTGTAACCATTCCGGCGAGGCCGGTATGCTGAAGCTCTTGCATGCCTGCCGAAGTCAAATCAAAGTCCTCTGGTCGTGGGCGCTTCCCGGAGCTGCTTCCTTGATGTGGCGAGGACGGAGAGTGTCGAGGATTTGAGGGTGACATGGTCGGATAAAGAGGATTTATAAGGGATCCGTGTCCTCCAAAGGGATTTCCCATACGATCTCCTCGTGGTGGCCCCATAGCTGGACTGAAGAGGAGCTGCGAAGAGCCGTGCGGGGACGTCTGAGGCTGTCCCAGAACCTGATGGTGATGAGAGACGGCGGAAGCATCGTTGTTCGAGTCTGGTTGGATTCGAGGAATGCTAGAATCAGCTATGATATCTCTCTGGTACGGGTTATGGTGCTGCTGTTGGTGTTCCTGGCCATGCTGTCTCTGTGTATCGGAGAAGGCGGACGTGTCATATGTGGCGTGGACTTGCCTCTGGTCAGCAGAAGGGGAAAGCTGGCCAGAGTAGTCCACATTGTAAGTATTTCGATAATTGTCCGCCAGCGTGCTCTTAATGCATGGATCCCTCCAGAGCGATCCGCCCTGAACGGTCGCCGGTCTGTAGATGGAAATAATGTTCGATATGGCGCCCCCGAGACGGGCGACTTGGGAATTGAAGAAGAAGAAACCAAGATTGTATGAATAGCGGAAAGGTAGAAATGGAAAGCTTGGAAGAGGAAAGACGAAGCCGGCAGACTAAATCTCTTTTCTCGGCCAAGAAGGAAAGAAGAAAGAGAGAAGAGGAAAAAAGACCTGGCTGCTCTTGGCCTGCCTTACTCGCTGTGGGTATCGAGCAAGGATTGATGGGGGATAGTGGTTGTTAATAAACTGATTGGTGACGGTTATGCAGGCGCGCGAGGGCAGCAGGGCTCGCAGAAGCGCCGGCTTGGCTGCGAAGTCTGGCGACAGAAAGCCCCGTAACAATGTCCTGCTTTTTTTTAAATTTCGAAACTAAAAATCTCCAATGGAAATCACAATAGGACGGCTTGTGTTGGCTGTTCCAGAGCAGATTGCGTGGGCAGATTGTCAACGAGTGGTGTGCAGCGAGGTGCTGAGCAGGGGCGTGTTTCGCCGTCGTCTCGAAAATGGCGGGAATGGGAAATAGGCAGAGTGTCGATTTGCGCCGACGCTCGCGTGTGGTGCGAGATCTCTTTTTTTTTTTTTGCTAGAGCTATGCCAATATGCTACAATGGTAAGATTCTAGCATCAGAGGGCATGAACGCTCGAAATAGGTTGTCGCGAGCTTTGCGTGTATCAGCCTGACGGTTGGTGTATTCGGCACGGTCAGGTCTCGCAGTGTGTGAAGCACATAAGATCTGACGTTTATAGCGCCGTCACAGGGATGATATATAAACGACTCAAGACTTTGCGTCTGTGGAGATGTCGAGCATGAATATTAATGGGATATGCTCATTACACAGAGTTGATGCCGAGGCGTGTGAGGGCAGCAGCGAGAGGAGCCTCGTGGTGTGTGGTGTGGTGTGTATGCTGTGAGTGTGTGTTGAGTTTATTAAGTCTGGGAGGCCTGGAAGCCCGCCGCTAAGTTGCCTGTCCCTGGGCGTGCCCTGTGGGCTTGGGAGTCTGTCGATGGCTTTCCTTGACTAGATGCACATGGAGATTCTTCCATGTGCACGACCCCATGCCGACCCTCCAGGACGTTACGACCAGGCCTTGTCGACGGGGGCTGGTGCCGAGGACATTTGGGGACGACACAATTTGATCAGGCCATGCAGGCTAACGCAACTGTGGGCAGCTGCAGAATAGATACGGGCCTTCTAGCTCCTAAAGGGCTCCCCAGAGTCTCCATACGAGTCGCGATTGGCACCAAATCACGTAGCAGCAGCCATGGCACTTGGAGGGTATACTTGGGTGTGAGTGGGAGAAACTGGGGCCAGCCTGCAGATGGGTGCATGTATCGCCGGCCGCCAATCCGGCCTCATTAACCAGATGCGTAAAGCTACTGGGAGTTAGTCTGAGGGGGAGTAGAGATAACATGAGGGACAAAACGTGTGCGGGCGGACACGTTGCGGTACTCTGTAACCATTGGAGCCTCTTAGGTGCCTGGGTACTATAGTTGAGGCGACTAGTTGCTAGACGAGTTCATATACAGGGGATCAAAGATGAAATGGGTGGCAGGCGTCGTCCTGCCCTGCAACAGCTGGCAGCAGCATGTTGGCGGTCATACTGGTCTGGTTTGATGGTTGGGGCATTGGGGGGATTTGGGGCATTGGGCCAGTTGCTTGCTGATGGATCAAGAGCAAAGAGCGAGAGGAGCTTCTTGGTAGTTGGCAGCGCCGCCAGGCCAGCCCAATGCAAGCCGCGTCTGGCCAGGGCGGACCGGATTGGTTGTAAGCAAGAGGCAGAAAAATGCAAGGAAGAGCTGCAAGTAACAGATGTCAGTTGGTGGAGACTGGCTGCAATGACAGGGGTCGACTGGAAAGAGATTTTTGAGGGGGGGTGGTTATATTGCATGCATACACCAAGAGCCATTATGGTCGAGGGTGTCGGGAGGCGCGAGGTGGGCTTGTTCCTTGTCGTAAAGACAAAAGAACCCTTGGCTAAAAGTCACGCACAGCAAGTCTGGAGCGGTCCTGCAGCACGCGGTCAAGCAGAAAAGTGGCAGCTGGACCAACGAGAAATTCCAACACGAAGTGAGCGGAAACAGCGGATCCCGTCGCAGTCTTGAGCTGGTGACAGCAGGCACGGAGCTGGGTGCACCACCAGGGCTCCGTCGAAAGGATGGGTGAAGTGTCAGAATGGTTTGGAGTGTTGGGGTTGGCGCGCGTGTGTGTAAATGGTAGTGCCGTGGTGTCTGGCTGGCTCTGTGGTGTGCCTGACTTCGGCCTTGGGGCTACATGCACTAGTTGCTTAGTGGCTGGAACGGTGTGCGGGATGAATGTCACAAGCCATCGGCAGCGCAAGATCAGACCGACTGCAACTGGGCGGGCTAAAGGATGGACTGTTAGCTCATCAAGACGAAAAAAACGGGCAGAAGCAGCCACGTCTGTGCACGTTGAGATGCAACCAAGGGCGGCGGCGTGTAGTTCGATGGTCTAAGGCGAAAGAAAAAAAAAAAAGGGCCGGAGCTGTAGCCCAACTAGGCGAGTTGGAATGGAGGTGGCCTTGCAACGGACGTGGATCTCGACGGGCTTGAGTTTCCTGTCGGACCTAGAAGCAAAGCAGGCTGGTGCTCCGTGTCGGGCACGCAACAAAGCAGATGGAGGCGGCGGCGACGGCGGCGGCGCAGAACCATGCGAGGGAAGCGGGCGCAAGCCAACGGGCAGCACGACGACTCAAATTCGTCTCAAGAAATGAGGACGATGCGCAACTTGAGCGTGGACGGCATAGGGATAAGGTTGATTATGAGTCCATGCTGAACAAGACTGAGACGGCAGCGAACAGCGAGCGGTCCAATGGGCGTTGGAGAGGATGGCTCCGTTGTGGGGGATCGAAACCGGCGGGGGCGTCGCAGCATAAGTCGAGCAGTCTTGTGCGCGTTGTTGTGACAAGAGATTCTCGAGCAGGATTGAGTGGCAAGTTGCAAGACAACAGGCAGGTTGGCATGTGTTGGTGCAATCAAGAGTTGTGCTGTGCAATGAACGAATGCAATGCCGAGCCGAGCGCCGGTGCTGCTGATGTGCATCGATGGCGGTCGGCGGTGGGAGATGGGCCAGGCCAGGGTGTGGGCGATGCGCATGTGCAAGTGGAAATGGCCGTGGATGGAGGTATGGAGAGTGGGCTGATTTGGCCCTCCAATCCGAACCCAACCCATGCAGGGAGGAGGGATTGGAAGGGTGGTTTGCATTGTTGTGGTGCATCATTTCTGCCGAGGAGCGAGGGTGGTGGGTAGGCAGGTGGGTGTTGTAGCGGTAGGGATTGATGATGAATCTGGCGATGAATGCGAGGGGAATGACGATGAGAAGAGGTTGATGGTGTTGGTGGTGGTTTCTGTGATGGTTGTGAATCTGATGATGATTTGTTGATGCGTTTGTGAATGAGGCCATTGTCTGTTTGCTGCGAGTCCGTTTGCTGCGTTTGCTGCGTTTGCTCGTGTACTTGAATCACTTGTAGGACAAATGATTGCCTGAGGCCAGGCGAGGCCAGTCGGCGAGGCCAGTCGGTGCCTAGCTTGGCAGCCTGGCAGCCCTCCAACGGCGCGGCGCCCCTCCTTCCTTACTCGTAAGCCTGGCCCTGGCTAGTGTCTCTGCCACTTTTTCATCTTTTGAACAACTTTTTGCAGCTTTTTTTGGCTTCTCCTATCTCCACGGCCATAACCCTCGCACCCTCGTTACCTACCGCCACACCTCTCGTTAGCTATCCTTGCCTCCACAGCCTCTTTCCTCTGCCACACTGGTCAGTGGTGGCTGGTAGCTGCCATCCTGGGAAGCCTTCCGTCAACACAAAACCGCCTCATCCAACGCCCACTGCGCCCACTACCGCCCATATCTCCATAGCCCCAGTCCTTCTAATTTCCTTCCTCTCCCAATGCCGACATGCTCGCCTTGTCGCCCTGCTCGCAATGGGTCAATATTCCCACTTGCCTTTGTCTTGACAAAAGTTCTACGGCCATTTCCGTCCCTCGCAGCTGCAATCCCTCACCTATACCCCATTTCCCGTGAGCAATGCGCACTACTACGTACGCCAACAATGGTCAAGAATGTGGTGCGTGCTGCAGACTCCGTGCAGACTCCGGCTAGCCCCGGCTGGGGGCTGCAATACACTGCTGCTCACTGTTCGCTTTTCTCTGTTCAATACGGCGTATCCTTGAGAGTGGCGAGAAAGCGAGTGAGAAAAAATTCAACGTGCAGTTACAGTCACAGTAAGATGCCGGCCTAGATCCGTCTCGTCCTCATCCTCCCTCCTACGTCCTGTCATAACTCTCGTACGGCGTTCTGCAACTAAAATTAGCCCTGCGCACCTGTCAAAATCGCCAGGTGGCGCCCATGTCTGAGTCTATCTCGCCAAAAACTATAGCGCCATTCCCGCTGCTCGTCGAAAGCTTGCTGATGCTCCCCTTGTCACTTGGCACCACGCCGGCATATCGGACCAAGGCGCGAATCGAGTCCTCAGTACAAAAAAAAAAAAGAAAAAAAGAAAAGGTCAGCGCCCGTGTAATGTGGGCGCAACCGTCTCAAGTCGGCCGCTTTCACTGCGATCCCTCATTATTCCAGGTTATGCAGCTCGCCTCTCGCTCACTGCTGCAACGCATCTGTGTCGTCATGGCCCACTGCGGCCCTTCACACACGAGCTTAATAACTCGCTAGAGCCTAGCCTCATGCCCAGCTCGCTCATTTTTCGCTCGCCTCGGCTCACCTTGGCTCTAAAGTACCTTGTGCTATGGAACCACGCCCCCCTGTCGTCTGCGGCCAACCCTGCGGTCCTCCTCCGCCCCTGCGCAGGCCAACGTTGTGGATGGGCGATGTGGGATAACAGATGGGACATGCATAATGCATAAAATGGTCCAATTTGACTCTGCTCCTCCAGCTCATCCAACCTGTCCATCTCTTTTCTTGGTGGGCGCCACAACCTCCGGCTCGAGTTTCCGGCCGTTGTCGACACTCTCGCCTTCGCCGTCCTTCTCTAAATTGCCTTGTATGCATGCAGGGCTACCCCGGTGAGCCGCATTGCCTGCTGACTTTCTGATCTCTGAACTGCTTCACCGTGCTACCGGACTGAGACGCCTTCGCATCTGCGCCGCCTGCACCACATGATGCAGCACAACCACGTCGCTAGCAAAAAGCCGTCTAGGTGAGGGGTTGCGTCTCAAAAGCGGCAGCCGTCGCTGGCTGCCTCTGTACATCTTTACGCCAGCCGCTATCATAACACGATCCATAAGTGTAGAGTTTGCCATGTTCGTAAGGGCTAGAAACACGGCACTTCTGGCGGTATCAAGTCCGCTCAATGCGCCCGCACGTTGTCGATGATTTTCGATGCCTTGACATTTATGCAATTGCGGAATATCTCCAAAAAAGGCATGATGAGAGTCCTTGCATTTGCAGTCCATTGCCCAGCTTGGGTAATCATCGCCCTTGTCATTTCGCAACCCATTCGAGCCGCGTATTGTTGCAATGCACCAGATTCTAGTATTCACGACATCATCACTTTTTTTTAAAGTCCCTGTACGTTGTGACGTAATGCAAGTAAAATTGATGCAATAATCTCTTTCAAGGTCTTCGTCCTCCCCTATTTTTGACCACTTAAAAAGTAAAAATAAAAATCACAAAGCTAGTACTACAGAGAATATCATGCCATAGCAAATTGAATGCTCCCTCGACGTGTAAAGAACAAGTAACAAATGTGAGGGGGAAAAAATACAATGTGTGTAAATGAGAAACAAAAAGAAGTAGTCACCCTCGACTTTCAACGCCTGGGATGTCCTCCAATGTCCACCTCGCGAATAATGGCAAAACTTGTATCTGCCTGCAGTCCCTTTCTTGACCATGCTGTTTCTTCTCTATTGAATTTTCTTCAGCATCAACTTTTTTGGTTTTTCTTGTTTTCTTTGTTTTCCTGTCGTCCTTGTCGTCCTTGTCGGCCTTGTCATCCTTGTCAACCGTCTCGTCCTCGTCGACTTTATTTTCCGTGTCTTTCTTGTCGATCTTGTTGTTCTTATTCTCCTTGCCGTTCATATCTTTTCTGTTTAAGCAAAGTTGTCCGAACGGTCGACACCAATATCCTCGAGCTCGGCAAAGCTGTGGAAGTGGACGGGACGGTGCTGGTCGCTGTAGAACGGCAGCGGCGTGTCGAGCTTGACGTGAATGCTCTTCTTCTCCATGCCGGCAAAGGCACTGCCCATGAAGCTGTAGTTCCAGCGGCCATCGTCGGGCACCAAGAAGAAGCCCCGGAAGCGCGGGCTCAGCAGCAGCTTGCGCTTCTCGCCCATGGTCGTCGTGAAGCCCTGCGGCTGGTCGCTCTGCAGGTCTTTGTTCTCAGCGCCCCATTTGTAGCCCTGCGGCGTGAGGCCCCAGGCCGACAACGATACGCTGCCGGGAGTAAAGGCCACCGAGACGGTCACGGTGTTGGTCTTGTCCCACTCGCTGTGCGCGTCAAGGAGTTTCGAGTGCTCTGTGACGTCGGCGGCCGCCATATACGGAAGCTCGCTGCCGGACGCGGTGTGAATGACACCAAGAGGCTCCATGCCTTCCAGGAAGTCGCTCTGTGGCAGCTGCTGGGGCAGCTGAACGTTGCGCAGACCGCCGACCTGCGGTATCATGACAATGCACTTGATTTCCTTCACTTGGTCATTGTCTGGCGCAGAGGCACCGTACAGGTAACCGGCGACTTGCACGCGCAGATCCGCAATGGTGATGAACTTTTTCAGAATGTTGTTGGGCATCACATACGTAACATCGTCAAGATCGTTGTCGACAGAGGACACGTAAATGTTCTTGGCTCGCGTGCGAAGATTCGACGTGGCAATGGCACGAGTGCGCCATTCAGTCTTGGAAGCGAATGTCTGCTGTTCAAATTGCGATGTAGTCGTAACAATGAGGTCTTCGCCATGGATATTCTGCGTCTTGGTCGTGACAGCGGTGAGTTGAGCCTGCTCTTGCTGCTGCTTCTCAATTTCGGCCGCCTGCTGTCTCTGCATAGAAGGTGCAGAGATTTCCATACCCAAGATAATGTCTCGTACTTCACTGCTCGTGAGACTAGAGACGTTGACATTGTTCTTCTTGCCATAATCGTTCAGAATGAGATCACGCAGCTGCGTTTCAACCTTGATCCATTCTTCATCTGTCAGCGATGGCCAGATGTGATGCTCCAGTGTGATGATTGTCTTATCAGGACGCAGGATGAGTTTCGTCTTGTCAGGATTGACATGAAGAGCACGCAGGATGAGAACGAGACGGGAGAAGGCTGTGAATGAGGAGATGCTCTTCAGCCATTCATCATAGAGGTTGAAGAGAACCATCTGTGGCTCCGTGGCACGAAGAATCATGTCACCAAGTTTCTCAACCTTCATGGCAGCCTGGAAAGGAAGTTGAAGCTCAGAGGCACGGATGGAAATGTTGGGGAAGTCCACCAGCTGCACCTCGAGAGGATCCAGAAGACCTTTGCGGGTAACGATGAGCTGCTTCGGCTGCTCTTCGACGGGAAGCGATCGAATAAGCGCAGCGACTTCTTCGGCAGTTTTCCACTTTGCAAGTTGGCCCAAACGCTTCTGTCCCGCCCAGACACTAGTGTGGATAATCTTCAGGAACAGCTGACCGGTACGTGGGTTGAAGATGAAGATAGCACCATTGATAGGCTTGGTGGTCAGGTTGCCTTCGAATGTTTTATGGATAGTAACACGGTAAACATTCGTATCGTCAATGAACAGCTGGGTCTTCTGGCTGAAAAGCTCCGAGTAGTTTTGAGAGTTGAGGAATTCTTGGTTGCTCTCAGAGGCGTACAGTTGAAGGCCCTTACGAATACGCTCACGCAAAACGTACAGCGCAGGGTTAGCCTTCATAACCTTGGCCATAGCCTGCTGAACGAGGACCTTCAGACCAGGGAAGAACATTCCGTAGGCAGAGTACATGTTGTACGCCAGATCAATACCAATCATTAGGCCAGTAGCGGAAGGATAGATACTGGCACTGTCGGTGGTATAATCAAGATATTTGGCTCTTGTGTAACGATCAATATCGTGAGAGTCATAATCACCGTATCGGAGTTGGATATCGATCCAGAACTTGTTGGTGGTGGTCGGCTCAATGACGTCCTTCGTATCGTTCAGATGCGATGGACGAGTAACATTCCACTTGTGGCTGGCAAAGAGCAAAATATCTGCGCACGAGCTGTTCATTTTATAAGACTTTCGAGGATGAATAGTCTCTTTCTGAACAGTTTCAATGCCCAGGGCTTCCAATTCCTGGTCAAAGACTTGGCACATATCCATGACAACTGATTCGTGGATTTTCTGCCACAAATGCGCGCGGAAAATTTGGATAAGAGAAATTTTGAGCGTAGGAATCTTGCCGTGCAAGAAAATGCCTGTCAAATCCAGCTGGACCTGGAAACCCACATAAACGTTGGCCCTGTTGATAGTTGGTGACCACCACAGAGTGAAGCGACGGTTAGGAATTTGGTTAAGACCTGACCTCTGCGCGTTTGTCAACTTTTTAAACTTCATCGATTCTTCGAAACCGCTGTTGTGAAGCACAAGATAATCGTGGCGAAGATACAGCTGGTCCCCATCCACGCGGAAGCCTGCCCATTCTGTCTGCTCGGCTTCCAGCGCGATATCCTTGATGATGAAGCTGTGAGTTTGAGGGATATAACGATCTGCTGCCTTTTTGCGCGCCAGGAGACAGGGGATCTCCTTCAGATTGCCGAAGATCTGCGCGAAGAGCTGGGGAAACTGCTCAGTGCGTGCAGGGTTCCACATGAGGCGCCGTTTTGACCACACACTGAAGCCAAGAGAGCGTGCGAGGTTAACCGTGTCCCAGAACAGCTCTGAATGCCATCGCTCGCTCTGTGCGAAGCCAAACATGTTCTCTGGATACACATACCACCCGTCCGTGTCTAACAAGCCGGCGAGGACGGCAAGACGGACAGATCTGCTGTTCTTCATGTAGCAGGACGGGATGTGCTTCCTATCGTGATGCGGGCCCGTCTCCTCGGGGCGGCTCACGACATTGAGCTCTCGCAATGCCTCCAGCAGGATGTTGACACCGGGCTTGGATATATCCTGCGTCAAGATCTGCTCCACGAGTTGCTCCTCCTCCCCTTCATCTAGCGCACCATAAGCAGAATGCCCAGTTTCAATGCGCGTTGTCTGCTGGCTTTGTGGGGATTCGTCTTCATTGTCGCCCTCCTCAATGGTCTCGTATGTATCGATGAGCTCCAAGTAGACATCATCTATGTCGTCTTCCCCAATGACAGATGGCGCGCCAACAAGATCGATGAGCTTATCATCCGATCTCAGCAGCGAGAGGGGGTCGCTGGCGACACCGGCAGGGGCTGGCGATGCTCTATCCTTAATAGACATCGACGAAGCATCCGGATCATCCCCAGACAGGGCAAGGCGACGACGCTGAGCGCGGAGAGGTGGTGAGCTGGATGGGCTTGACTCTATTGCGTACTTGCGACAGCGCTTAGCTGGTGGGAGCCAAACACGCGGCTGGCCAGGCTCACGATCAGGATCAAAGGTCCATCCAGCAGCCAGGCGCTGCTTGATGATGGTCTGGCGTGCAAAACGTCTCTGGGGCCGGTCCAGAGATGAGGCATCTGTCACAACGGGCATCGCACGATCGGTGAGTGAGGTTGTACCCACAGTGGCGTAGCCCGGCTGCCCATGCCACACCAGCTGAAGATCGAGTTCCGCTGCGTGTCTAACGAGGAACTCACGGACTTCAGCCTCATTGTTAGAGTAGACAGCGGTGCTTCGACGGTTGCCATCTCCAAGCCACAGTCCAAGGAAGTATGGACTGCAGGGAACATCGACAGACGGGAGCTCATAGCCGGGAGAGCGGAACAATCTGAATTTGGCTCTCTCTGTCGGCTCCAATGCGGCAAACTGGGCAGCAGTCATCTCATGTGTGTCATATCTGTCCGCTGCTGACACCTGCTGTGTGTCCAGTGCCAAGTCTGTGCCACTAAGCCTCTCTTTGTGCAGAACGAGGATGTGGTTCGCAGTGACGACGAGATCTTCTTTGCGGCTTCCAATCTTGATCCGATAGAGGCAATCCTTACCACTAACCACATTGAATGCGCGTCTTGGTCCTCCATCAGGTCCTAAAAGCAGATCGCCCTCCTTGACATCTTCTACTGCTACTTGGCTGTGATCGTAGCGTAGAAGCATAGTGCCCTTGGCAAGACAAGCCTTCTCCCAGAATAAACCTTCCCAAGATGCAAATCCTGTTGCTTTGAAAAGGGTGTGCTCCAAAATAGTTTCAACACCACCCAGCGCCTGGATAACGTCCGTTCGGTATGCGTTCAGGTTCCACAATTTTCCATCGTGGCGCTGGCTAGTCCACCAAAATGGATTGCTCTTCATCAATTGATAGATTTTGAATTCTGCACGAGCGCGGAATCCCTTGTCGAAGCTCAGGGTGCTGCGGTCCTTTTGGAAGAGGGTGTTGATGCGCGGCAGACCTCGGTCCCAACTATCCTCGAGATCCTCCAGAGTAAGGCGACGGTTCTGTTGGTTGGCTTCGAGACGTTTTTGCGAATATTCAGTCCATACACGCTGAGAATCAATAAATTCGGCCTCCCAAGGAATGATGTATCGGAAGATGTTGGGAATCAGCGTTTCCTCATCGTGCGTCATACCAGCTCGGAAATGAGTTGTTCCAGTATCCGTTTGCTTGTACCAACGCTTGTCACTGGCAGGAATAAGGATGTGCGAGCCAGAAATCATACCAAGACCACCTAGCTCCTTCGGGGTATAGAAGACGGCAGGCGGGAAACGCGAAGGCATCTTAGAGTTGAGACCGATCTTAACACGCGTTTGAATTTTGGTTTCGCATTTGACAATAGTGTCGAGAAGCTCAACAGTGGAAACGGCGGCTTCACGGTAGTACGTGAAGAGAGCAATAAGAGCGGTGTTCCATTTGTTGGCAATCTTGGTAAAGGTCGTAGATCCGGAGGACATCAAAATTTGACGGATTCTGTTGTTGAATTTGGCAATGTCGTCTTCCGTAACTTGCAAAAAGGCATGCGCAGTTCGCTCCTTGGTGGTGTTGTCAACAAGCGACCAAACACTATCCTTGACAGGGAACTCGTCGTTCTGGTTGCGAATCTTTGGGAGAATTCGAACCTCGAAGCCGCTCATGGAGAAAAGAAGATTCGGGTTATCTCTGCTGTATACGCTGGCAAAGCTGTCATCCCACTCAATCGTAGTGACAGATCGAGGCAGTCTGTTCTTCAGATCCCAGAAAACAGCACGTCCGAGGTTGACATCGTGGCGCATCAGACGCATGCGCGAGTCACGAGGCCAGCATTTCTTGCTCTTGTAGCCAATGACGTTCTCAAAATTGGGATCCGGTTGCTCAGTCAGGAAGCGTTGAATGAGATCGCGGGATTCTTCAGCGGTGAAGCGGAGGAAGACCCAAATCTTGTCAATATATCTGCTGTAAAGACGGATAGGATGTCTGGTTTCTGTCTCGCGGTCGCGGAACTGAAGGAAGTCATTGGGGCTCTGAGGAGGACCGGCGATTTCACTTGCACGTTGAGGACCGAGCAGCAGCAGGTCGAGAACGAGACCATAATACTGGAAGACAAAGGCAGAGAATTGCAGACCACGGATCATGCCGTAACTGTTAACGTGATTCATGTCCTTGTACGTCAGCTGAACATTGTTCTTGGAAGTAATGTAATCAGCCAGGTTGTGATCCATGATCAGACGCAGAAGAGAGTTGAGCAGCGTCAGCTCCATCTTCTCATAAACTTTAGACAACTCCGTCTCAATCATGACATTGCATTCGCCATTCTCGGTCTCCCAGACACCGCTAAGATTGTTGATACCCTGAGCCCACTTGTAAACAAGCAGAGGAGGGACCTCGGAATCAGATGGCTTGATCCAAGCCGGGAAGAGATGTCGTTGATCCGCCTGGTACCAGAGGTATTGGTCAAGATAGGCATCGCTAATCTTCTCTATAGGCTCAATGTCGTAGACTGGGTTGATTGTGCTGTAATTGTCGTTCATGTCAATGTTGACTTCCTTGAAGGCGCGCTGGGTGAGCAAGAATCTCTTGATGCGCTCGAGTGTTGTGCCAGGGCTATCATATGCTTGCTCAATCAGGGCTAGCTCCTCACGCTGGCTCTGGTTGAGTCGGCCCTTGACAGAATAAGCCTCTCTGAGGCGTTCCAAAGCAAGAATGAGAATCTTTGTGTCGTGCTTGTACGAAACACTGGGGAAAGGGATCGGTGAGAATTTTCTCGACTCGAGCCAGTGAACAGTGGTGGTGTAGATTGCAACAGCTTCCTCGGAGGATACGTAAGGGCCATCCTTCATGTGGTTGTGCTGTCTCTCCTGCTCAGCCTTAAGCCAGAGACGGGTCAGACGGCCGACGTTCTTCTTCGCCACCGTCTTATCGACAGTCGCACCTCGTCGAATACGCTCACGGTTGTAGTGAGTAACGGAAATCCACCAGTCTGCCTTAGACTTGACATATCTGAGAATGATGTTCTCGATGGGAGCGGGGAGACCGGGAACCTTCCAGGGAATGTTGCTCTTCCAGCATCTCCATGCTTCGGACAAGTGCTGCAGAACCGTGTTGACCTTGCTTTGCTTAATTCCTTCAGGCATCATATCCATCAGGTCAGACATGACAGAGGCGCGCAGTTCGAGATCAAAGTGAGACTCGACTCGTTGCTTGGTGACCGTCTTGGCAACTCCCTTGCTGTGACGTCCCTCAAACTGTCGCGACAGCAGGTTGCCGAGCCATCTCTCAAGCAGAGGAATGATACCTCTCATGAAGAACAGCCACACTCGCCACGACGGAGCCCAGAAACCGCAACCAGGACCCTTTCCGACAGGGCCAGAGTTGAAGCGGTAGTATATCAAGTGCTTCAAATCTTTGCAGGTTCGGATTTGATGCATAAGCTTATATTTGTATCGGTACATACCGGTCAGCTGGCCAACGTGGTTGAAAGCATAGTGAATACCGTCCGCGAGCTGGAATGCATCGATGTTGCCAAGTCGGTACTGAACTTGAGCGTCGACAATGAGCTTTGTCAGTCTTAAGATTTCTCTCATTAAATGGAAGGCGTTTCCGAATCGAGACTTCTTTCGCTCCTTTGTGGTAAGAGTCTTGACGGGCTTCAAGTTGAAGTTGTAATCCAGATGCAAGTAGGTGAGATTTTTGCGGTGAATCAACAAGTTCAGCATGTTGAATCCTTGTCGGCAAACTTGAAGACCTGCCTCCACCCAGTCGATTGTTGTCTGCTGGAAGAACTTGGTCTGCTTAAGTGAGCGCAGGAGGTTCTGGTTGTTGTGTGCCTTTGGTTTCTTCTTGTGCAGCTCATTGAGGACATAGTTCTTGAGTAACTTCTGGTAGGAAACACGGACTTTGACGGGCGGTCGCTCAGAGGGCGGGTGCTCGAGGTACCACTGCTTGATCAAAGGTACATCCTGGGCTCTGACCATACGTCCGGAACGCCTGTCGAATGGGAAGGGAGCCCACCACAGTTCGATGGCCGAGGAAGTGTGTTCGTTGTCGAGCTCCTCGTCGGCTAGGAATGGCTCGACTCCAGCAGGAAGAGTGAACCCGTCTTCCTCGTCTTCTTCATCGTTTCCAGGACCGAAGAGCTCGTCTTCGAGAGAAAGCTCGACATTCTTCGGGGCGACCGTGCGCGACGAGATTGGGTTGATTCGGCGGTCGAAATGGAAAGTCGGCAGATCAGGATCGTCAGCGCGGTTAAAAACAACTTGAGGCTGCGAATGCCACGACATATGAACGCTTCGGGGGAGCGAGTTGTATAGGAACGGGTAGGCGACTCGAAATTCCGTTCGAATGGGGTTGCGGAAAATGATGCGATCAATTGCGTTGAACTCGCCGAAGTCTTCCTCGTTTGGATTAATGTCTTTATATAGAGGTTCGAATCGAGGGCCACCTGGAAGAGCCACGTTGAGAGCTTTGGCAGTCAAGAGACTCTTGAGATCGAAGAGATAGAAGTAGTTCTTGTCGACAACGTCGGAGATGAGCGGTCTGCTGAGTCGAAACAAGGCGGCCATTTGAGGCAATGTCATGTTCCAAGACTTATAGCTAGGTCCATTGACATGTGGGGTATCGAGGAGTGGACGATGGTCGTAGAACCATTCATAGATAGCCTCGTCTTCCTCTTCGTTCAGCTCCATCTGGATCGGCTCGAGGGGTTCGACGTCTTCGATATTCTCGGACCAGGACAGCGGCGGTTCTTCGTCGTCAAAGGGCGGGAATCGCATACGCTTGAATAGTCTTCGATCGGCTTTCTCCTTTCGCATGAACGTCCACATCATGGCCCACTGCGCGAAGAACACGGGCTCGATAACACGGGGGATCTCATTCACCAGCGTCAGGCAGCCGTTGACGTGATACAGCACCTTGACTTCGCGCGCAGACTCCCATGGCATGGGCATGTTCTCGAGAAGCTTCAGAACAGCGTGCGGCATGAACTTCAGGGCGCCGAGGTAGCTGCGCTTGTCGTTTGTGTATCTTCTTTGCGACACATCGCCAATGTCGCGAACGATCTTGCGCAAGTGCTCTGGTGGCATGTCTGCCTTTTGAGTCTCTACGAAGCCACCCTTGCGCTTCTCTCCGAACCTGTTGCGCTGATGTCGAAGCCATTCTTGCTTCTTCTGGGCAAACTTGGCCATGTGAGGATCGCTCGGCTGGAAACCGGGAGGGGGTGGCGCCGCAGGAGCCGGCCCTGAGGGAGGA